>ML808697.1:116936-129557 GCA_009831015.1 Picea engelmannii | reverse complement strand
AGTGACCTAGAAGATGAAAGTATAAATAAGAAGCTAGGATCTCTTGTAAAATGCACATTTGGTGAGAATCCTTTTATGGATCAATGGAGAGCTTCTTGTGAATATCTTGTGGAGTATTGATGGAGAGCTTCTTGTAAGAGCATTCTATTGGTGTGGATATCTTGAGCATGATTGAAGATCTATTCTGAGGAAGAGAGGGAGAGGAGGATCTCATGAACACATCAAAGTTTCGGCAATGTCGGAGATCTTGACGACAAAAGTCTCGGATTCACAGAAAACCCTATTTTCTGATGTCCACGCGGGATGTTTGTGTATAGGGTGTGTGTACACGCACGCTGGCTATGTATAGGGTGAGTGTACACGCGGGATGACTGTGTACAGGGAGCGTGGAGTGGATAAAATCATGGAGATTTGTGTTTGAGATGGTGCCAAGCTCTTGGATGATGAAGCAGGTTCCATATCTGCATTCTATGGCCTCAGATCTATCACTGAGACACTGGTATGGTTACATTATTGTCTTTATGGATACTATTGTTTGATGTGTTGTGAATTCTTAGGGAATTCTTGGTATGGCTTCTATGATGTGGTTCAGTTTGGTTGATTTGGTTGATGGAGTGAGTAGTACTCTTGTGATTCAATAGTGACATGATTGTTATGGTATACCAGCTGTTTATAAATGATTGAGATAGCATTCATATTGACTTATTGTGGAGCATGAGAAAGCTATTAGAGAGCTTGGATGTGTTGTGACTGGTTGTGGGTCATTTTTGACAGTGGAAGATAGAAGAGAAAGTGATTACAGGTTGCAGAAGATCTGATCATGTGAAGAAAAGAAAAACCCTAGTTGCTTAGAAGCACACGCTTGTTGCATTATATACTGGCCACGTTCACACGTGGGCTGTAGTGAGCCAGAGCGCATGCACACATGGGATGCACTACTGACAAGTCACATACCTGTTGACAGATTGATATCTATTGAGGATTGTTGCCTCATCTCAGTTGGTACTGAGAATGTAAGCTGAGTCTTGCATATAGAGCTGGTGCTCTTGCAGAGTTGTACTTTATTCAGTTGTTGCTGATAAACCCCAAGGATTGTAGTCTGTAATAAAAAGAAAATTGTACATACATCTTGTATTCTTTGTGTTCACTATGATGATGACTTGTTGATGATATATTGTTGATATATGTTGCTGATATGTGCTCACATCTAACTGGTTATAAATGACAGTAATGGGCAATGAATAAATGTTGAATGTTAATTGATGAGTTTTTGTGCAAGAGGGAAGTTTTGGGAAAAAGATCCCCACACTCATTCACCCCCCCTCTAAGTGTGGTAGGTGTGTCCAACAATTGGTTTCAGAGCAAGCCTTCACTACAAGCCTTAACAATCTTTAAGGAGATTCATAGACACATAAATGGATGATGAAGTTCCAATCCTTGATGAGGAAAACTATTCTACTTGGAGAATAGAGATGAGAGTGTATTTGAAGACAATGGGAGCGACTATTTGGAAGGCAACCATCGATGAATATGTTACATTGAAGAACACGTCAAAGTTTGTAGCTCAAAGGGAAGGAAAGAAGAATGATGCATTGGCTCTCAAGACCATTCTTAGTGGACTCTCAAGCCCTATCAAAGAGAGCATGGGACAATGCACTTCCGCCAAGGATCTATGGCTAAAGCTAGATGAGACATATCAAAGCAAGGAAGAGAAAGAATAAATTGAAGACCACTCCATCAAGATCATCAAACTTAAAGAATCATCAAAATCTCTTGAATGCATTATTTCTAAATGTGATTTTGAAAACATTTCAAGTGAAGATAAAGAATCAAGTGATAATAGCACACAGGAAGATCTTGAAGATGAAGGCAAAGAATTATGTGTTGATGTTGGCAAAAAGGAAGAAAGTGAAGATACTTCAAATGAAGGTAAAGAACCCTCAAAAGCCCTTCATTGCAATGATGATGATGAATTTTTCTCTACAAGTGAAGAAGAAGATGTAGAAACAATTTGTGTAAAGCTTGATGGCATTTATCCCATGAAAAGAATAGAAGGAAATCTACTAAAACTTCAAAAGTAAATTGAAGAGGGTTTATATAGATATAGAAGTGATCATTATTATATAGACTATAACTATCTTTCGGATAACACTAAGAAGTTTCTTAGGAGAAGTCTAAGGCACATCTTGAAGTTAAAAGAAATGATCAAGGAACAAGAAGAGAACAATAAGACTCTATTAGAAGAAAAGGAAGAAGATATCACAAGACTAAATAATGAAAAAGAAGATATGAATGTAGAAGAAGAGATTAGTAAAAATTTTGAAACTATCGTCCATCTCAAGACCCAAATTGAAGAAGCCAAAAGAATAGAGGAACTATTGAAGATTCAAATAAATGAAAAGGAAGATTCATGTTGCAAATTAGACGCTGAAATTGTTGACCTTAGAAAGAAGGTGGAAAAGTCAAACAAATTCTTGAATAGCTCAAGAATCTTGGATGAGATCTTGGAATGTCAAATACCATCATGTGATAAATCAGGTCTTGGATACAAAGGAGAAGATAAACATGCTGGAGCAAGCACCTCAAAGAAGAATGAGGTAAGTCCATCAAAGAAGGAAGACAATGTTGCAAAACAACCATCTACACAAGGCAAAGAAAATTTCAAAAGAACAAAGCAAGGAAGACATCAAGAAGCCATTCTTGGGACACCAAAGCAAATGTATGAAAGTATTTTTCATGGGTATTGTTATTCATGTAATGGATATGGTCACAAATATTTTGAGTGTAGATCTTATGAAAGAAGATATAATGGAAGAATCTATGACACCATGAGGTGTTGGAGATGTGATCAAGTAGGACACATTGTTGTTCATTGTAACTCCATGAGATGCTACAGCGGTAGTGGATTTGGCCACAAATCCCAGGAGTGATGGAACACAAGAAGAAATTCCATGATAAGGAATTCACATAGCATGGCTAAAAGAAGGAATGAAGTAAGAAAGGGAGACATCTTTGAAAAGATGGATTCTCAGAGCTCAAGTTCTGAAGAGAAGGGTCATCTACAAAAGTGGGTGAAGAAGACAGAGTAGCCAGATCAGAATGAAAGATTGAAGGGAAGTTCAAATGTGTCATTTACTAAGGCACACACAGGTAACAATGGTGAAAATCGCGTGTACACGCGTGCTGACCTTGAATAGGTCGCGCACACACACACTCAGTTGTGCATCAGGTCGCATGTATGTTGAAAAGCCTCGGGAAAAGGGCAATGCACATGGCTTGGAGTTTGATGTGATGGTATAACTCTGTATTCTAGGGTCTAACATAGTTTATTACAGGTTCTGACACTGTTTGTTGCAAGTTTTCATGGTGAGATCACACGATAATATAATAAAAATAAATATTGGGTGCATGGAACTAACCCAATAGTATGGATTGATGTTGATCTATTGGGATTAATCATTTTGTGATGATGGTGGTGTACATGGCTAGTATATCTTATGATGTATTATTGGAAGCATATGTTGATATCATGGTGCATGCATTTTTCATATGGATCAGGCTACATGTTGAGACATACGGTTGGATGATTGGCACATGTTTTATGGAGGACTTGGCATACATGTATGGGACTCATCATTTTGTGGTATTGGTGCACAGTAGTACATTCATATATGGTATTACTTGATTTTCACAACATTGGTATTTGTTTGATACATGATTGTGGCACTTGGTTTATGATGGATATGTATCATGAGTGATATGATACATTGTTTGGCATGTCGGTAGATGCACATGGTTGGCAGATTGGTGGATGCACATGATTGGCATAATTGGTAGATGCACATGTTGGCATATTGGTAGATGCACATGTTGGCATATGGTGGATACATTTCATGGATGATATCTTTTGGCACATTGTTGATGTACATGGGTGTTTTGCATGGTGGGCACATTTTGGTACATGATGCACTTGGTGGATATATTGATCATGATTCTCTATTTCATTGTTGACATATATTTTGTTTCATGATGAATGGTATAGCACAAGTTTGATGCATGAACAGGTCCAAGGATCGTCATATGGTAGCATATTCTTCATCTTGCAGAGAATATAGGGGGAGACATACCCTTAGGGGGAGTCATTCTTCTTCTCATGATTCTAGGAGGAGATATTTATCAGATACATACCTAGAAAAGAGACCTAGATTTGAAGAAAGAGCACATAAGCATCATTACAGGGGGAGAGATGGTCACAGGGGGAGTATGTGCGATGTATTTTCACCATTACATCAGATTGATATCCCTTGTTCAAAAGGGGAGAGATTATACAGTGGAAACAAGACAGGGGGAGCAACCCCAAGAAGAGAATGGCCCTTTTCCATTGATGTTAAAGGGGGAGAGATAATCACATTGATGTGATTGATGTATATTGATGGGAGAGATTGATGTGGAGAGATAGTCACATTGACTATTGATGAAGAGCATGCCTTGTCTACATGTTGACATCAATAATTGGTAATTGGATTTGACATCAATGTTGGTATTGCCATCAATGCCAAGTGGGGATATTGTTGGATCATGTTGTCATTGATGCCGATGGTTTGATTATTTGGGAGATTGTTGGATCATATGTCATTGATGTAAATGGTTTTGTTTGATTGATGTCAAGTAATTGATTGATTGATGATTGATGAACAATGAATATGCATTGATGAGAATGATAGACGTCCAAGTGGAAACCAATTGATAAAGATGGATCATTGATATGATGCCCTTGATGAGAATGATAGATGTCAAAGTGGAAGCCAATTGATAAATATTGATCATTGATATGATGCATTGATGAAGATGGATCAATTAGTTGTCATTGATACATTATGCATAGTTGATATATATGATGTAGTGGTGAATTGATGCAAAGATGAATCATTATTGTCTTATCATGGTTGATAAGGTGCACAAATGGATGAACTCAAAAGTGGTCCCCTTATGGTGAAAGCCCTCACGGGAAGACACTTTACGGATTGAGTTATCCTAGGAGAACATTTTGAGGACCCATGCTTGTATGTGGAATAATGATATGAAGATCAATGAAGTTGTTGGTGAAACTATCCTAGATGGATAGTGCTTGTCATGCCATTTCCGGTGGTATGTGGAATGTCACATAACTCCTCACAGTTTGAGAGTTATGGCCTTATGAAGTTGGAGGACCCCCATATGAAGGCTTGAAGTCCCCAAGGTCAAAGAAGTCAAAGTGCTTGAAAAGAATAAATCATTATTTAAATGATAAAGTAAAGTGAAAAAATCAAGAAAGATTATTTAAATGATAAAATGAAGTGACAAAATCAAGAAGGAGCATTTAAATGATAAAGTATTGGAGAACTTTCTATTCATGGAAAGTGGTTAACCCTAAAATAAGGAAAATAGGTTAAGTGACATAGAAATGGGTTAAGTAACCCAAAATTGGGTTAAGTGACCTAGAAGATGAAAGTATAAATAAGAAGCTAGGATCTCTTGTAAAATGCACATTTGGTGAGAATCCTTTTATGGATCAATGGAGAGCTTCTTGTGAATATCTTGTGGAGTATTGATGGAGAGCTTCTTGTAAGAGCATGCTATTGGTGTGGATCTCTTGAGGATGATTGAAGATCTATTCTGAGGAAGAGAGCAAGAGGAGTATCTCATGGACACATCAAAGTTTCAACAATGTCGAAGATCTTGACGGAAAAAGTCTTGGATTTACAGAAAACCTTATTTTCTGATGTCCACACGGGTTGTCTGTGTATAGGGTGCATGTACACGTGGGTTGGATATGTATAGGGTGAGTGTACACACGAGATGACTGTGTACAGGGAGCGTGGAGTGGATAAAATCATGGAGATTTGTGTTTGAGCTGGTGCCAAGCTCTTGGATGATGAGGCAGGTTCTAGATCTGCATTCTATGGCCTCATATCTATCACTGAGACACTGATATGGTTACATTATTGTCTTGATGGATATTATTGTTTGATGTGTTGTGAATGCTTAGGGAATTCTTGGTATGGCTTCTATGATGTGGTTCAGTTTGGTTGATTTGGTTGATGGAGTGAGCAGTACTCTTGTGATTCAGTAGTGACATGATTGCTATGGTATACCAGTTGTTTATACATGATTGAGATAGCATTCATATTGATTTATTGTGGAACATGAGCAAGCTATTGGAGAGCTTGGATGTGTTGTGACTGGCTGTGGGTCAGTTTGGACAGTGGAAGATAGAAGAGAAAGTGATTGCAGGTTGAAGAAGATCTGAGCATGTGAAGAAAAGAAAAACCCTAGTTGCTTAGAAGCATATGCTTGTTGCATTATACACTGGCCGCGTTTACACGCAGGCTGTAGTGAGCCAGAGCGCGTGTACACGCGGGATGCCCTACTAACAGGTCGTGTACCTGTTGATAGATTGATATCTGTTAAGGATTGTTGCCTCATCTCAGTTGGTGCTGAGAATGTAAGCTGAGTCTTGCATATAGATCTGGTGCTCTTGCAGAGTTGTACTTTATTCAGTTGTTGCTGATAAACCCCAAGGATTGTAGTCCATAATAAAAAGAAAATTGTACATACATCTTGTGTTTTTTGTGTTCATTGTGATGATGACTTGTTAATGATATATTGTTGATATATGTTGTTGATATGTGCTCACATCTAACTGGTTACAAATGACAGCAATGGGCAATGAATAAATGTTGAATGCCAATTGATGAGTTTTTGTGCAAGAGGGAAGTTTTGGGAAAAAGAGCCCCACACTCATTCACCCCCCCTCTAAGTGTGGTAGGTGTGTCCAACAAGTTATGGTGTCTTTTGTGCATGGTTATTCTTCTTGTTATCTTGGTTTATTGTAACTAATGTATTTCTGCTACAGTGTTTATGGTTCAGATAATGCTAAACAAAATTGAAATTAAAATGCATGAGCCTGAACTAGCATAGAGAAAAAACTTAACAATTCGGGCCAAAAGAATAATTGCAGATTACATTAAATACCACTTGATCCCTCAAGTGTCTTTGAAGAATACTCGAAAATAGATGTTTGATGCCCTAACCATAATGTATGAAGGAAATAACATCAACCGGAAGATGAACTTGAGAACCCAACTCAAGAATACAAAGATGCAGAAAGGAGAAACAATTCATGACTATTTCTCTATTGTTTCTCAATTCAAGGAACAATTAGAAGCAATTGGAGACAACTTAGATGAATATGAACTCACAATGACAACTCTTAATGGTCTCACAAGACCTTGGGATGCCTTCATCCAAACTATCTGTGCAAGAAAAGAGAAACTCCAATTTGATAGTCTATGGGAAGAATGTGTTCAAGAAGAAGAAAGAGTGGCCAATCGAGAAGCCGTACTATTAAGAGATGAAGATCAAGCCCTAACTGCTCATACAAAAGGAGAAAATAAAAGGTCTCATTTCCAAAAGGAGACCCATTTTCATAAATAATCTCACTCTCCAAAGAGATTCACCCACCTTCATAAAGAATCTCACTCTCCAAAGAGATTCCAGAAATATCATAAGGGTCAAAGAAAGGAAAAATATTTCTCCTCTTATCAGTGTTATCATTGTGATAAGATGGGACACATTGCTAAGAATTGTCTTGCCATAAGGGAAGAATTCAAGAAGAGAAATGACAAAATACAGCATGCCCATACAACTGAAGATGATGAACTACCTAAGAAGTTAACTAAATAAGAAATTGAAGATTATGTTTGTGATACCTGGAGAAGATACTGGGATCTAAGCACATGACAAAAACTCCAATTAGAATGAAGGATGTATCCTATGTACCAGAAGAAGGAGGTTTGTACTTGTCCACTCAGATGTATGCAATCCAATACCATCAACCTCTCTAAGCGAGTATGTATAATATGTCTCCTTATTGATAATTACTCTCGTAAGACTTGGGTTTATTTCTTGAAATCAAAAGATGAAGTACTCAGAAAGTTCAAGGAATTCAAAGCCTTGGTAGGAAACCTTTTTGAAAGAAAAATTAAGATACTCAGGTCAGATAATGGAGGAGAGTACACCTCAAATGAATTTGGAAGATTTTGCAGAGATGTCAGGATTAAGAGGGAGCTCACCACTCCCTATAATCCTCAACAAAATAGTGTAGCAGAAAGAAAGAATAGAACAATTATGGAAGCAGTAAAGACGATGATTCACAATCAAGATCTTCCAATGCACTTATGGGTTGAAGCAACAAGAACAACAGTTTATGTCAAAAACATATTATCCCATAGTGAACTTGGATTCAAAACCCCCGAAGAAATGTTCTCCGGAAAGAAGCCATAAGTAAGCCATCTAAAAATAATTGGTTGTCCAGTGTTTGTACATATTCGAAAAAAAAAGAGAACTAAGTTGGACCCCTTAGGAAAGAAGGGAATACTTGTTGGATACTGTGAGGTCTCCAAGGCCTTCAAAATTTACATACCAGGTTACCATCATATTAAGATCAACAGAGATGTAACCTTGGATGAATATGCAACACTGAAGAGATCAAGGAAATTCCATATTGAAGAAGTATATGAAGAATAACCTGTAGATCCCAAAGTTGAAGAACCCATGAAGGAAGTCACAATTACCCCTGATGATGAGATTCAAGAAGATCGTGATATGATAGAATCTCAAGAACCTCCCTGTATGACGATTTCTCACAAGAGAAATCCAGCGTGGGTGAGAGAAATTATTCAAGATGCAGAGAAGTATGGTGCCCCTAGAAAGAAGCATGAGACAAAGCAAGAAACCCAAGCCATTCTCCAGCTATATGGCCTTGATGTGTGATCTCATAGAAAATGAACCTACTTGATTTGAAGAAGCCATTTAGAAGAAAGAATGGGTGGATGTCAGGACAGAAGAATACCAGTCCATTATAAAGAATGATGTATGGGAAGTAGTTCCCAGACCTAAGAATAAAGATGTGGTATCTTCCAAGTGTATATACAAGATACTTAGGTCAGATAATGGAGGAGAGTACACCTCAAATGAATTTGGAAGATTTTGCAGAGATGTCGGGATTAAGAGGGAGCTCACCACTCCCTATAATCATCAACAAAACGGTGTAGCAGAAAGAAAGAATAGAACAATTATGGAAGCAGTAAAGACGATGATTCACGATCAAGATCTTCCAATGCACTTATGGGCTGAAGAAACAAGAACAATAGTTTATGTCCAAAACATATTATCCCATAGTGAACTTGGATTCAAAACCCCTGAAGAAATGTTCTCCGGAAAGAAGCCATAAGTAATCCATCTAAAAATAATTGGTTGTCCAGTATTTGTACATATTCAAAAATAAAAGAGAACTAAGTTGGACCCCTCAAGAAAGAAGGGAATACTTGTTGGATACTGTGAGGTCTCCAAGGCCTTCAGAATTTACATACTAGGTTACCATCATATTAAGATCAACATAGATGTAACCTTTGATGAATATGCAACACTCAAGAGATCAAGGAAATTCCATCTTGAAGAAGTATATGAAGAATAACCTATAGATCCGAAAGTTGAATAACTCGTGAAGGAAGTCACAATTACCCCTGATGATGAGATTCAAGAAGATCGTGATATGATAGAATCTCAAGAACCTCCCCGTATGACGATTTCTCACAAGATAAACCTAGCTTGGGCGAGAGAACTTATTCAAGATGCAGAGAAGTATGGTGCCCCCAGAAGGAAGCATGAGACAAAGCAAGAAACCCAAGCCATTCTCCAGCTATATGGCCTTGATGTGTGATCTCATAGAAAATGAACCTACTTGATTTGAAGAAGCCATTCAGAAGAAATAATGGGTGGATGTCATGACAGAAGAATACCAGTCCATTATAAATAATGATGTATGGGAAGTAGTTCCTGGACCTAAGAACAAAGATGTGGTATCTTCCAAGTGGATATACAAGGGTGGCTTCGGCCAATGGTTGGGTGACAAGGGTATTGTCAATGGTAAAACAAGCACAATCTTTCATATTTTAACAGGTTATGGGTCCACACCTCCTTCAGTCAGTCTAAACGTTGGAAGGAATCATAGCCACTAGGATATTGAGCTCGTTGAGGAACTGTCTCTAGGGTTACTAGCAGGAGCAGCTTCCAAAGACACTGCCGCTAGGGTTACTAGCAGAAGCAGTTGCAGAAACCCTAATCTCGAATCCGACACCTTGTGATGGAGCATCTCGCTTAAAAAGAAAATGTTCAAATGCGCCCTAACTCAGCGCACCTTTTGGCTCTCTCAGAAGACAGAAATGATGAAGTTGAAGTTTTGGATCAAGGCATGACCAGTTACCAGTCAACTGAAGACATGAGTGAAATGATCAGTCTTTTACACTACTCAACACTTACTGGAATGATTGAAGATGACATGTGGATAATCGATAGTGGAGCTTCTAGGCACATGACAGGAGAACAAGACAGACTCTCAAATCTAAATGAGAAGAAGACCTCATACAAGGTAGAGCTTGGAGACAAAACCACTTACCTCATAGAAGGATTTGGACAAGCCCCCATCAAAATGAAAACATGTAACTATGTTCACTTAAAAAATGTTTTATATGTGCCCAGTTTAGAAAAGAATATTGTATCGATGTCTTGCCTAGAAGACAAGGGAAACATAATAGCTTTTGTGGATGGAAAGGTGTTATCATGGCATAAAGACTCCAACATAGAGAATGCTAGGGTTATTGGAAGTCATGAAGGAAATCTGTATAGACTACTAGAACAAAATGAAGAATCTCTTGTACACAACGAAGTCAACCCCAATGAGATTTGGCACAGAAGGTACGCTCACATTAAATATCAAGCATTACCCTTTCTCAAAAGGATGGTTGAGGGAATACTAGAGTTGCAGTCTACACATGAAGGAATCTACAAAGGATGTGCTCTTGGGAAGAATATCAAGAAACCATTCCCAAGCAGCAACAACAGATCTAAGGAGATTCTAGATTACACTCAGATGTTTGCGGTCCGATGCCAGTAAAATCTCTAGGAGGATCTTCCTACTACATAATATTCATAGATGACTATTCAAAAAAGACTTGGATATATCTACTAAAGACAAAAGATGAAGTATTCAACAAGTTTCAAGAGTTCAAAGAAGAAATATAAAACCTCACTAATAAGAAGATCAAGACTCTAAGAACCGATAATGGTGGAGAATACACATCAAAGGAATTCGTTGCATTCTGCAAATCGGTAGGGATTAGGAGGGAGCTAATTGTTCATCATAATCCTCAACAAAATGGTGTAGCAGAAAGAAAGAACAAATCCATTGAAGAAACCATAAAATCCTTACTAAATGATCAAGGTCTATCCATGTTCTTATGGGGAGAAGCAACAATGACAACAATATATGTGCAGAACAGAAGTCCTCATCGTATATTGAAGGAAATGACACCAGAAGAAGCTTTCTCAGGTAAGAAACCTAATGTGGAAAATCTAAGAATATTTGGATGTCATGTTTACTCTCACATTCCCAAGGATAAGAGGAATAAACTAGAACCTTCAGGAAAGAAAGGGATATTCGTGGGATACAGTGATTCATCCAAATCTTATAGAATATATATTCTAGAACAACACAATATCGAAGTCAGTAGAGACGTAACATTCAATGAAAATATGGCTTTCAAGAAATCCATAGAAGAAACTATAGAAGAAGAAGAGATTGAAGAACTTAACGAAGGAAGCACAGAAAACGAAAATGACGAAAAGGAACTACTTGATCATCCTATGGAGCCATGTGAAAACATTGATTTAGATATCGTACCTAAGACCAAGAAAAGACTAGCTTGGCTTGAAGCTACCTTACAAGATGCAAAAAGACTCAAGGTTCCAGAAGGAACATTCAGAAAGAGTAAAAGACCTAAAATATTCTCAAGTTATGCAGCATACATGACGAAGCTTCTAGATGAAGAACCTACCACATTTGAAGAAGCAGTTCAAAAGGGACAATGGAAAGAAGCTATGACGGAAGAGAATCAATCCATTATGAAAAATGAGGTATGGAAAATCGTACCAAGACCTAAAGAAAAATCGGTGGTAACTTCAAAATGGGTGTACAAGATCAAACATGCAACAGACAAAAGCATGGATAAATACAAGGAAATATCCGTAGCTAGAGGGTTCTCCCAGAAGGAGGGAGAATATTATGACGAAATGTTTGCTCCGGTGGCTAGATATACTTCCATAAGAGCTATCATATCTCTTGTCGCTTCCATGGGATGGAACTTACATCAGATGGATGTAAAGACAACTTTCCTCAATGGAGCTATTGAAGAAGAAGTATATATTGAACAACCTCAAGGGTTTGAGGTACAATCCAGAGATACTCACGTTTGCAGATTAAAGAAAGCTCTATATGGACTCAAGCAAGCTCCAAGGGCTTGGTATGCCAGAATGGACAGTTATCTAATGAGACTTGGTTTCTCCAAGAGTCATGCAGATCCAAATATTTACTACAAAATCGTGGACAATGCACCTGTAATCCTACTACTATATGTTGATGATCTATTCATAACAGGTGAAGAGTCTCTCATCATCCAGTGCAAGAAGGAATTAGCTTCTGAATTTGATATGAAAGATCTAGGTCTCATGCATTATTACTTG
>ML808697.1:89846-100227 GCA_009831015.1 Picea engelmannii | reverse complement strand
CAAGAGTGGTTAAAACCACTTTATAAACCCTAGGGGTCGACTTTACAAATACCACCATATAAATATGGTTTGACCAATCCACAAAAGGGGATTTGGTCTTATACAAGACTCGACATGATCAATCCACAAAAGGATATTTGATATACAAGATAATAAATCAAATATAATTAGAATATTCTTCGAAGTTACAATATTTTAACATAAACTAGTGCCAACGAAATTTCCCACAAGCCTAGCACCTTGTCATCTAGTGGGAATACCTCCCGAAGCTACAAAATCAACAGGCTAAAAGTTTCACAAAGAAAAAACATGAGCAATAGATGGGGCACTTCGTGTTGAGATTTGGGTACCTTGGAAAGTGGTCCCCTTGTGTTTGTGAGTCTCTAAACACAAAGGGGGAGACTATTACCCTTATTACTTTACTTTATGATTCTAATTTCACTTAAGTCATTAAAGTGACATTTAATTCACTTTGTGGATGAGTTAAAGGACATAAAGAAAAATAAGGAAATTGGGTTTCCTAAGTGATATTTTTGTATTAGATCTCACCATTGATTAGACTTGGCTAGATTGGATCCAGGCCATTGATCTTTTAGGGTTTGGCCAAAGAGAGGCTAAAGGAGGGAAGAGAGCAAAGTGAGATTCATTCTTCACTTGAGAGGAGAGGAGAAGGAGGAGAGCACTTGGGCACATTTCTTGAGGAGAGGAGGGCGCACAAGGTTGAGGGTTTTCTATTTGAGGTGTGGGAAGGTGCATAGCTTGGAGGAAGGTGCTTCTATGGAGGAGAAGGCACTCACATGAGCTTGGGTGCATTCCTAGTTTGAGGGTGCACTTGGAGGATGAGATATGCATTTCTCCATGCAGGGCGCACCTTATCTATGATAGGATTCATGGAGGAGGAGGGGCGCACTACTTGAAGGGAGTCCTAGTGAGAGGCTAAGGGTGCATCCTTCTATTGTTTTGGTTCTTGCTAGAGGAGAGGTGCACTAAGGAGAGGTGTGCACCAAGCCAAGGATGAGGGTGCACTTCTATAGAGGGTGTTCATTCCAAGGCAAGAGGGCAAGGGTTTCACAAATGATCAAGTGGGAAAAGGAAAAGTCAAAGCATCTCAAAGGAAAATGAAAAGTTATAAGGGAAGCGAACCAAAGGCTAGCTAAGAAAGAGGGGTGGACCAAGGCAAAGGGCTCCTTGCTTCAAAAGGATAGCATGAACTCCAAGGCTTCCGAGAAGGGTTTCTATTGTACCTGGTTCACTTGTATAGGTTTTTCATGTTGTACATTTTTCTTTGAGGCCTTCTATATACATCTACTCCAAACTAGTTTTCCCCATGGGGGGTTTTTCCAGGGTCATGTTGACCAAAAACATATGTGTCAATTTCATGCATGCTTAGAAGTGTAAATAAACATTTAGAGTTGTAAATATTAGGAGTGTTATGTGTTTTGAGTTATATTGTATGTGCTAATCATTGGTATGAAAAACACTTGCAAGGGCACCCCAAAAGGACACTTAACCAAAAAAATTATCAGCAAAAAGTAACCAAACAATTTGCTATCCTAAAAGGAAGCAAATGATAGTTCTGGAAGATAAAACTTAGAGATAAAACCTGATCAAAGATAGATCAGTTTTAGCATCCTGATAGTACCTTGTTTCTCTTCATGGTATTAGAGCCTTTGGTGGCTAGACTTGTTGATTTCTAGTGCATTTAGTGGACAATTTTGAGACAACTTAGTGGGCAGTTTTTTGGACAGCTTATTGACAGAGTTTGTGGGAAAATTTGTTGACAATTGTAGAACTGATTTTTGAGACTTGTGGACAACGTATTATCACACTTGCATGGACAAGAGTGAGGCTGATTTGGACAACCTCTTATCACACTTGTTTTGTCATGAGTGAGGTTGTAGTTCTACTACCTCTTTTCACACCTGTGTTGACATGAGTGAAGTAGTGTTCTTGTGCAGTTTTAGCATTAGTGTAAGATTTAGTGGACAACCCTGTCGATGTCCCAGATGCGGGAAGAAGATAGGCTAGGCGGAGCTAGCAACTGGTCCCCTTGGAAGACTGGGATCACTTTCGCCTTAGAGGACCTTGAACTATGGGATATAGTTCATGCTCCCGTTTTTCTTCCTCCTATCACTGCTCTCGTGTTGGTGGTAGAATTTAGGAAGAGGAACATCAAGGAAAAAATGACTATTTTTGATGGGGTGAGAGACCACGTCATTCCACATTTGACTGGTAAAGACTATGCATTTGAGATGTGGGAGTCTTTATGCAAGATTTACCAGAGTCCAAACTGGAACTAGAAGATGGTCCTGTAGGACGGGCTCAGGAGCATTCAGATGCTCGATTCCGAGTCAGTTACATCATTACTTGGTAGATTCACTCAGATCAGAGATGAGCTTGCAGCCGTTGGAGATATAGTGGACCCAGAATTTATGGTGAGGACAACCTTAAACAACTTTACCTAACCGTGGGGTCCATTTGTTCGAGGTATTGTTTCCCGAGAGGCTATTCCTACTTGGGAGAGACTTTAGGATGATTTCGTACAGGAGGAGACGAGACTCACCTTAGAGTCCTTGGGACAACAACAGATTACTCAGGGTGATTAGGACCTTGCTATGTGGACTAAGAGAAAGAAGAAGACTGACAGAGGTGTTAAACAAGGTCCCAAGGGAGGGGCCAAACCATAGCAGAGTGGCAGTGGGTAAGAGAGAGACATGAGCATAGTGAGATGATTTGCTTGTGGAGAGATGGGTCACTATGCAGGACAGTGTCCTAAGAAGAAGAAGAAGAAGCAACATGATGACACTACATCGACAACAGAGGAGATTGAGTTCGCTTCTCAGTATGAGAGGGAGTTTGCATTCGTCAGTTCTTTGTCAGTTGTTACACCATCCAACATCAGGTGGGGAGACAGAGTTGAGGAGGACCTATTGACTCATAGTAGTGATTCATAGGGAGCTTAGACTCAGTTTCCGTGGACACCATCTTCCGGGGTGACTGGTCCACCCGGGACAACTTCAGTTTCAGAGTTTCTGAGACAGAGAGTTGGTGCAAGGGCTTCAAAGAATCAGTGATTAATGAGCAGGAGAAGCAGGGCACCATAGAGGCTTGAGACTCACTTGGCTACAGAGACGATAAAATCATGTTCTGGTTCCACTTCAGGTGGAAATCACTTGGTGAGAGGCCAAGTTGAGGATCTTGGTGAGATTATGAGATCCAGATACTCTTGGTGAGATACCAAGAGGGGGAGACTCTTGGTGAGATGCCAAGAGAGTGACTCTTGGTGAGATGCCAAGAGTAGTGACCGTTGGTGAGATGCCAGGAGGTGGAAATCCTTGGTGGGAGACCAAGGTTGAGATATTTGGTATGATACCAAGATCTAGGTGATCTTGGATAGGTGGTGTTAACTCCCAAAATGAAACCATCCTTTTGGTCAAGTTTTGTGGTGGATAGCATGGCTATCGGTAGTGTCCTCAAGTCATTTTTGAGTTTTTATAGCTGCAAAACTTAGGTTTTGGTTTTTGTCTTAGAAAATAATATGACCCATAAAGTCTTCTTTTCAAAATTTTCATAATTCACTTTCAACAGCTAACGTGTGTCCAAAAGTTGAGTGTTAGCTGGGGAAAGTGGCGACTTTCAACAGCTAAGGGGCGCCTCTCATGGGTTCGTGCGCTGTTGAAAGTGGTGAATTTCAAAATATCCAAGAAGCAGTGTCATGGGTCATGCGCTGGTGAAAGTAAAGACTTTCCACAGCTAAGGAGCGGTTCAAGCGGGTCGTGCGCTGGAGAAAGTGCAAACTTTCCCCAGCTATGAAGCAGTTCTTTCAAGGTCGTGCACTGGAGAAAGTGGAGACTTTCCACAGCTAACGAGGGTTTTTCACAGGACCTTGCGCTGATGAAAGTGGTAAATATCAACAGCTAAGGGGCGTTTTCCACGGGCCGTCGGCTAAAGAAAACAGGAATCACATGCGTGATATCCACGTCTGAAGGCAAATCATGATATGATCATCCCACGTCAGGAAAATCCAAATCATGCGCTGATGAAAGTGGGTAATGATGGAAACTCAATCCTGCACGTCAAAATAGGATTGAGATGCGAATCCGGCTCAGAAACTCACGCTCTACAATCATGGCATCAGGGATGGCAAGTTCGAATTCAGTGGTACAGGTACAGAGGATGTACTGTCGGCCTGCTAACATCAAATCAAATCGTTGTTTTCATATCACACCCTGTTCGCGGAGGTATGTCAAAGTTTCAAATGTTTTAAAACAGAGCCGAGTCCCGAAGTATTTTCAACAGCGCAGAACCCCGGCTCGACCAGCAGTTGCAGGGGTTACAAATTGTCGGGATCTTCAGGTTATAGAATGGTGAGGAAGCGCAGCGGTGCTCTACTCAAGAGAGAGTTGGATAACCTGTCCTTTTTACAGACACACCCCAAAGTCCAGAGACATTTTTCAAATGCAGGGTGTATTGAATTCGTTGAAAGATTGCAAATTGGTTGCCACCAGTCTATGGCAGAAGATTTTGCCAAGACTTTCGATGGGAACAAAGCTCATGTTGGGTCCATGGAAATTAGAGTGGATGAAGCTGTCATTGCCGCAGCTACAGGCCTACCAAGAACCGGTCAGAGATGGTTTAAAACCACTGCTCCCAAAAATTTGGATTTCAGAGCTTATTTGAAAGAGGGGTACAAGCACAAGGCATGGAAAAAAGGTATGCTAGTTTCCTATCTAGAAGAAGAATGGCAGGAGTTGTTCAAAGGCATCCAACTGTACATTACTTTAGAGGGCATATATGATAAATTTATGATGTATCACATCAAACTCATGGACCATTTCACAGGCAAGACTCCCCTTAATTTACCTTTTTTCCTACATAAAAGTTTGACTAAGGTTTGCAAGAAGATTAGGGCTCAACCCTTGAGCATAAAAAGTACTCTATGCCACTTCAGCCTCATAAAATTAATCATCCTAGAGGAATTGAAACAATAGGGAAGGAGCTGGGATCATTTTTTATTCTGGGAAGGTTTTGAAACACAGACCCAGCCTGCAAATGAACCAGGGAAAGCTTCAAAGAAACAATCTTCTCCTCGAAGTAGTTCAAGAAAAAGAAGGACCCTGCCAGGACCTCCAGAAGACAGAATTTCTGGAGTGAAGCCCCGCAGGTCGAAGAAAAGGTTAAACTTTGAGCAGATCACAGAGAAAATCATAGAGCATCCTATAGAACAGAGTACAGGGAAGAATATATTAAACTTGCCCTATTCAGATTCAAAATCAGAGCAACAAGATCAATGCCCTGTCACTGAGAATCCTCAGCAGACAACTGAGTGTGCACAAAACTATGAGACCTTCGCTCATAAAGAAGAGGGAGAAACATCAAAAAGATCCAAATCAAAGAAGTCTCAGAAGATCAAGCATCTGAAAGAGGTAATTGCCCAGCAAGAAGTTTTGGAAAGGGTAATTAAAGAAAGGTATAAGAAGTTGTCTGAGAACTTCGAAAAAACCAATATTGCTTTTGAGAGATTGGCTAAGGAAAGTGTTAAGGAGAAGAAAAGAAAGAAAAAACTCACTAAAGATTACAATAGCCTGTGGTGGCTTGCCAAATGCCTTAAAAGGCATATAAGAAGGTTAAAACAAAAACAGAGGTAAAAATCTCATCCAGATCTGAAGGTTCTCGTTCAAGTCGTCGTTAATATGCAAGGTGAGAAATCAGAAACACACTAAATTTTGATGAAATCGAAATTTTGGTGGTGAAAACTCATTTTGAGCGCAATCGGAGCTTTCACCAGCGCAAAGCTATATTTTATGCCCCGTTAGCTGTGGAAAGTGACGGCTTTCAACAACTAACCCGCGAAAAATTAAACGAGTTAGTTGTTGAAAGATGGAAAAGTAATTTTTGAAGCCAAGGACATGACAGTTCATTCCAAACAGGTTTTGAAGGAGCTCCAGTGTATCAATGGGCTATCAGATCGCATGCAAAGGGTTCAGCATCGGAGGTTCAAGAGAATTTTGGCAACACGTGCAAAACCATTTCCTCAAAAATAGACCATGAACGTTGGGAGATCCAACTGTCAAGACAGGTGTTCTGCTATTCTTCACCACATTGCAGATACCAGGAGCTCAAGGATGCAAATGGCGGATTTTGGAGATTGAAGACAATTCAAGTTCTAAATTTAGTTGTTAAGACTTTATTTTCAAGTTGTTTAGATAGAATTGAATTTGTTTTTATTAAATACAGATCCATGTTTTTAGGATCTGTAAAACTGTTTGTAAGAGGCTATAAATGC
The DNA here is from genome assembly GCA_009831015.1 of Picea engelmannii. Classification (NCBI taxonomy): domain Eukaryota; kingdom Viridiplantae; phylum Streptophyta; class Pinopsida; order Pinales; family Pinaceae; genus Picea; species Picea engelmannii. The sequence continues at coordinate 93,941 of ML808697.1, read as the reverse complement.
CTACTTTTTATATGAAACAAGGGTTCAAACTGAGAGACATTTCATGCTATTATATAGACTCTTTTTGCAGAAATAAAGTGGAGTTTCCTTTCGTTTGCAATACCAGAATTGTTCATCTTTTCATTCTCTGTATTTTAATTTCAGTTTATTTTAGTTCATAAAGACTGTTACCTCTTTGTTGAACTCATAAGCTTGAAATTAAAAGATTCCTTACTGTCTTGTATTAGGCCCTACTTTCACTTGTATTGGCAAATCAAGACTAGTATTCTCCATCCTCTCTTTCAAATTATTTGATCTGGTTATTGTTTACTGAAAGCACTATATCTTTATATGTGTGATGAGTTGTTTCTTATACAAATCATTGAAGACCCCATTGTCCCAAACATATAAAAACCATCATTTCTAAGTTACCAAGCATCCTTAGCCTACAACCCAAGGAGTTTCTTGGAGTGATAACAGGTGGAGATGCACTTCCATCTATATATCACGTAAATTGAGCAGATCTGTATCAGAGACCATTTTTTATGATCATGGTACAACCATACTCACCGAGTATTTTCCAGTAGGCAACCATGTCCACTATAGGGATGAGATTGGTGGTGAAGGGCACTTTCCTCGGTAAGAGGGAGTGTTGAGATTTGGGTACCTCAGAAATTGGTCCCCTTGTGTTTGTGAGTGTCTAAACATAAAGGGGAAGACTATTACCCTTATTACTTTACTTTATGATTCTAATTTCACTTTGACTTAGGATTTTAAGTCAAAAGTGAAATATGTCACTTAAGTCATTAAAGTGACATTTAATTCACTTTGTGGGTGAGTTAAAGGACATAAAGCAAACTAAGGAAAGTGGGTTTCCTAAGTGAGATTTTTGGATTAGATCTCACCCATTGATTAGACTTGACTAGATTGGATCCTAGGTCATTGATATTTTACGGTTTGGCCAAAGAGAGACTAAAGGAGGGAATAGGGAAAAGATGAGATTCATTCTTCACTTGAGAGGAGACGAGAAGGAGGAGAGCACTTGGGCACATTTCTTGAGGAGAGGAGGGCACACAATGTTGAGGGTTTTCTATTTGAGGTGCGGGAAGGTGCATAGCTTGGAGTAAGGTGCTTACATGGATGAGGAGGCACTCACATGAGCTTGGGTGCATTCCTAGCTTGAGGGCACACTTAGAGGAGGAGAGGTGCATTTCTTCATGGAGGGCACACCTTATCTATGAGAGGATTCATGGAGGAGCAGGGGAGCACTACTTGAAGGGAGTCCTAGTGAGAGGCTAAGGGAACATCCTTCTATTGTTTTGGTTCTTGCTATAGGAGGGGCGCACTAAGGAGAGGTGTGCACCAAGCCAAGGAGGATGGCGCACTTGTGTAGAGGGTGTTCATTCCAAGGCAAGAGGGAAAGGGTTTCACAAAGGATAAAGTGGTAAAAGGCAAAGGAAAAGAATCTCAAAGGAAAAGGAAAATGCACAAGGGAAGAGGAACAAAGGGTAGCTAAGCAAGAGGGGCACACCAAGGCAAAGGGTGCCTTGCTTCAAAAGGATAGCAGGGACATCTTCAAGGGACTCCAAGGATTCTGAGAAGGGTTTTTATTGTACCAGGTTCACTTGTATATGTTTTTTGTGTTGTAAATTCTTCTTTGATGCCTTCTATATACATCTACTCCAAACTAGTTTTCCCCATGGGGGGTTTTTCCAGGGTCATGTTGACCAAAAACATATGTGTCAATTTCATGCATGCTTAGAAGTGTAAATCAGCATTTAGAGTTGTAAAGATTAGGAGTGTTATGTGTTTTGAGTTATATTGTATGTGTTAATCATTGGTATGAAAAACACTTGCAAGGGCACCTCAAAAGGACACTTAACCACAAAAATTATCAGCAGAAAGTAACCAAATAGTTTTTTGTCCTAAAAGGCAGCAAAGGATAGTTCTAGAAGATAAAACTTAGAGATAAAATATAATCAAAGACATTTCAGTTTTAGCAGCCCGATAGCACCTCGTTTCTCTTCACTTCGGGCCTCATACATTTTTTGCAACAATAAAACCCTCTATTGATTTAAAATTTATTTCTTTGTTGATATCAAATAAAATCATTTTTTTTTACCTAATGTAAGTTTATAAATGACAATTGTTTGCATTTTCTCTTTAAGCAAGTGTTACAAAATGAATTAAGACTTACAATACTATGCAATTCATTTAGACCCTTTCTATTGATGCCTCAACTTGTCTTTCTATCAATTGCACCAAGTCTAAGTGTGCCAAGCTCTTTTGCTCAATCAGATAAAGCTTCCCTTTAGCCCATGCTCACTATGTTATGGTATTAAAGCTTGGGGTTACTTGATCCAAAATAGAACTAATTGGGGGTTGATTCAAGGAATTTTCCTTACTGGGTTGGATGTTGTTCATGAATGACTCATTTTTCACCATCCTAGATGACATGGAATTTATGGAGAACGTGATAGGATGTAGTTAGATTTTCAATGAAGCCTTGGGATCTAAACTTCAGGCAGCCAAAACCCAATGCTATCCTATTTCCTAGGATGTTTCTCTTGAGTGGATAACAAGCCAAGGTTGGCTTGGCTTCAGCTGGTTCAAGTGTTTAAATTCTCAGGGTTCCCTTCTACTTTTCTAGCCTCACTTAATATCTTGTGGGATGTTGTCCTTTAGAGGATTTCTAAAAAGGTGGACAAATGGGTTTATCGTTGTTTATCCTTGGCATCAATATTCCAAATATGTTCCAAAGTTCTTGTTACAACTAATGTCTATCATTCATTGTGGCAGGTCCCTTGCCAAGTGATCTCGAGCAATTGGAGAAGCTCTCATGAGACTTTCTCTAGGCCGTCCTATAGGCAAAAAGGGGTTTTCATTGTGTTAACTTGGATTTGTGTTGTAGTCCAAAGGAATGGTGATGATAAACTCTTGTCTTCAAGCCCAGGATATGTGTGCCAAGTGCATTATCATAGCAGTGGATGGCCACAAAACTAGAAGGTTCTAGTGCATCATTGCATTCTCTCGAGAGCCTCATTGGGGAAAATAGTTGTTCAAATCTCAACTTACATACCCTTTTGCTTACTCTTGTAAATTTCATATCTAGGGTATGTTTGTGACCTGGATCATATAGAAAGCATGGGAAGCCATTAAAGGACGATTGAGTTGGAAGGGATAATCTGTGTGCATTGGCCTTTCCTTTAGTGAACACCATCTTTAGTGTTCACCCTTGGTTCTCAAACCCTTAGCAAAGTCCTTGTGATTGCCAAAGAAGTGATTCTTAAGGAAAAGCATTGTTTATGCCAAATGCCTTTATGGAAACAAGTCTCATTGTTGAAAGCCTTGGCTAGCTCTCGAGGTTGAATTCAAGCTTGTGCGATGTGACAAAGCTATAATTGAAAAAGTTCAAGACTTTATTATGGATGGCCTATTTCTCAAGATGGGTATTGATAGCCCAACAACATGGTCAACCAAGGTCTAGAAATGAATGGCTCTAAGGCTTTTAGGAAGTATAAACTATAGATGGTATGAATGGATTAGTGTTCAACCTAGGTTTAATGACAAGCTTAATTAGCTCTAAAGGATGTGTTCTAAACCCTCTAAATGGCTAGTTACACTGCATTCAATGTGAAAATATTTGATTGAGCAATAGAATGAGAAAGAATAGATTGATTCATTATTAGGTGATGCAATGTCCCATTACATAATAGAATAATGGAAATATGTTAAGTAACTCCCAAGTACTTGATCCTTTAACCACTACATTTGAGTAACTCATTATAACATCATTGTATTGTGAATCTTCTATTAGGACCAAGTCATAGTTATGAAGTCTAAATTCTTATTATGAACATTATATTTTAACACTATATAATCTTAAGGCTAATGTCACATAAAAATTATAGCACAAATTCTTTTAAAAATTTTCAAAAAACTACTAAAAATTAAAATAAAGAGAAATTATTATTATTATCATCTTTCAACTAAGATGAAATAAATGTATTTCATTAAAATTTAAGTTAATATATGCAAATTTCTATCACTTTTGAGGTAAATTACAAGAAAATGTTTTCAAACAAAAAAAATTACTCGCAAAATCTAATAACTTTT
>ML808697.1:61667-80700 GCA_009831015.1 Picea engelmannii | reverse complement strand
GTGATCTTGGAAAGCTTCTCTTAATGCTTTTCGAGCACAGAAACAAAATTCTAAAGAATCACAAGTAATCACTTACCCTCTTAAGGTCTGATAGACCAATTAGGTCTTAGTGGACGTTAATCATCATCATCATCATCATAAATAAGATTCATTTGACTCAATTTTTTAAACTCTTTTGAAAGCTTGGCTTTGACACTACAAGCATTTGTGTACAATGTACTCACCATTGTTTGGCAAGAAAACTTCATGTTATTCAAGACTCAAACTCATGCATGCTTGATGCTACAACGTCTAGTACAAGATCTCCAATGCTCTTCATAGTTTTTTTGGTTTTTTTTGGAGTAAAATAGGGATGTGCTCCCTCAAGTCTCTACAACTTTCACATCTTTACTTCCTCATCCATTTAACTTTTGTACCATTCACCTTAAAATTTAAGGTAGGCTTCCTTCACCAACAAAAACAACAAAAGATTCAAATCCCTTTGAACCACCCAGATTCAAGGTATTCTTTTGACATTTTGAATCTTCTTCCTTGTAAAAATATCAACAAATTTTATTTTTTCAATTGTTATTTTTTTTTTTTAAATTTAAATATCATTTTTAGATACTCTTTCTTATTTTTTCCAATATTCTATTTTGTTTTGTTTGTTTTTTCCTTAAAATTTAAGATTATTAAAGATGTGATGTCATTTATTTCCATTTATTAATATATTTTTAACTATTTTAGAGTGTCATAATTTTTATACTTAATTTTTACTATTTTAGAGTGTCATAAATTTTATATTACAAATTAAATGTTGTTTTTAAAGTGTTTTTTTAACTTTAATTCAATGCATAGTTGATAGTTATAGCTATATAACACTATTTTTAAACATTTAGTTAAAAAAAAATGTTTAAAAGCTAGTTATAAAGAAAAATTATACATTTAAAAGATTTTTTTTTAAATTATCAGGTTAAATAAAATATTTTTATCCTCTAGAAAAGAAAAAAGAAAAAAACATTTTGTATTTTTTTAAATATATAATTTTTATATAAAAATCACAATAGTTAATGTTATTTGCTTTAAAATAATAATAGATCATATAATATGGTAAATAATATATGCCTAAGATTTATCCTAAAACAACACCTATATCTATGTATGTAAAATCTCAAAGTCCAAAACATTAAAAATATAATTCATCAATCATCAATAATATGTCAAATTGAACATTTTTTAAGGACATGTTAAAACTAATCAATAATATTTGATGTCAATTTTATCACTTTCGATGTACATATTTAGTTCAAAAGCTTGAATTTATTATTGGACATCATTTTACACTTCCATTGGATCTTGTATGTTTGCAAGTGGTTCAAAGTGATCTTCTTCATCAACCATCTCAATGTTGGTTGAGGCTTCTTTGACGTTTTTGACATACATGTAGTGCACTAAAATCTCTTTTCTTCAAACCCATTTTTTGCATTTTATTTGGGAGAACTTTAATATCATTAATTATTTGTTTAATTAAACCTATATTTGTTTAATTAAGCCTATCTTTGTTTAATTACACATAAGACATTTTTTTAAGGAGAAAGTTACTCTAGAAGGCTTTATCATCTACCACTGCTTATAACAACATATTGTATATAGTAATATTTATTGGTTCCTTATCTATACCTCAACATATTGTATATAGTAATATTTATTGGTTCCTTATCTATACCTCTAATGGCTATCACTCCCTTCAACAAAACTAGCGCTAAAGGTTGGTTACTTATCTACACTTCCACGATCCTCGCTCGCTTATAACAACATGTCGTGTATTGTAATATTTATTTTACTTCTCTTATTGATTAAGTATCTATATCTCTGATTACCCTCACTCGCTCTTATTTAGAGTTCTCTCCTCATTAAATGATTTCCATCATCCATGTTTCTGTAATATCAGACCAATATAAATTTGGACTTCACCCTACTACACAACTATCAATCTTAATTGCCTATGTCCATGAGGCTACTTTGTAAATGTTACAATGGTGGTTTGTTTGTTTATTTTTTCCTTAACAAAATTCTTGCTTCCAATTAGTTAAATAAAATACTATGATCATTGTAAAAATATTATATTATTTAAAATTTAAATAAAATATTTTCTCAATTATATTATTTATAAAAAAAAAAATTATTATTTATATTATTTATAAAAAAAAATTACATTTCTTTTCGAATAAAATATAACCCATAGTATTTATATACTAAAATTATTTATAAAGTTATAAACATTCATAATTTTTATTTTATTATTTAACGTTGAAAATATAAATTATAGTATTTATATACTAAAACTATTTATAAAGTTCTAAACATTCATAATTTTTATTTTATTATTTAACTACATTTCAAAAGAACTCAATAATTACAATTTTATTAGAGTAGATCATATACAAATTTATATACATTACATCCCAATATACATAGTCCATGACACATAACCACACCTATAATTTACAATTTTATTAGAGCAGTGATCATATGCAAATTTATATACAGTACATCCCAATATACATAGTCCATGACACATAACCACACCTATAATTTAAAAATAGAAAAAAGAAATAGTCTTTTGCTTTTAAAATAGAAAAAATAAATAGTCTTTTGCTTTTAAAATAGAAAAAAGAAAAATAAATAGTCTTTTGCTTGTGCTTGCATTAAAGGCATTGGAAACCACAGAGTAAATTTTGGATGCAAGCATACAAGTCTACAAAACGATGATAGTCTCATCTTTGTTCTCTTCAAATATGAAGAGTATCTTTAGATTACTCATTATATATCATGTGCAATGTTTACATTAAAAAAAGTAGTCGACTGAAATTTCTTTGCCAATTTCTTAACTTTTTTAATTTGATCATTTTTTTTAATTTGATCAAGTTTTAAGGGATATCTTAATTGGTCTAGAGTCAGACGTGATTTTATCATACTTGTTGTTGGTCACATGTTTGACTTTTTTTATTCTCTTAGGGTGAGGCTCCGTAATCAAAGTTGACAGTGTACCTTGCTTACCATCCCTGGAACATGGGGAAGTATTCGGAGGGTTTTCCATGAGTACATTCCTTGAAAAAGAACTTTATCACCCAAAGTTTTGAGATGAATATTTAAGAGTTACCTAAATCCATCCATCTAATTAATAACAAGTTATGAATCACCATAAATCTAAATAGACTTTACATTCTTCTCCACAATATCTTTTAGGAGTAGTCTTCAAGCCATGAGTTTTATGTAATTATTAGAACCATTCCCCATAGTTGTGTTTACTTTAAATGAATGAGAATTGTTAGAGGAAAACAAATCACAACCAACACTTATCTTTCCCCGTGGCCCTTGACTATATGATGCAAACCCCCACCACTCATGGGGTTCGCGTGACCCCTCGGTCTAGGATCGTTCACTTAAGGGAGCTAAATTATCTCTCGGGCTCTTGTTGAACCCTTGAAATACTCTACCACGGGCCTTTTCTCTTTTCCCTGCGTGCAAATTTGCGTGCGCGAGGGTCTTATCACGTCAGCAGAGAAATCCACGTGACCTCAAGCCAAAACAATGGGCTAAGCTCTTTAACCAGCATGAACTACGACACTTCGGAGCTCCAAGCTTCGAGAGTTCTAACTACAACACACAACAATCCTCTTGAACCGAATTCACGAATAGCCGAATAGAGGTGGGGATCAACGACTCACAATATGCGCCTTGATCTATGGCTCACAAAAATTTCGGGACTCCGGGCTTCGGGATTTTTCCCTGTCTAAATGTGCAACACCTCTGAATGCATGAACTTCAAACTGGAAATTCGGATGCCTGACGTCTGCCTTCAATCGAAGGCCTAAGATTACTCTGGGCTCCGGGCTTCGGAGCTCTTCACAATACAACACTTCAAATCCTCTGAACGCCAAACTAGCGAAGGGATGGATCTACAATCCACATGTCCCTCTCAACAGACGGTCAAGATCTACTCCAGCCTTCGGGAGTTCTCGAGCCAAAACACTTTACACCTTCATTCTCTCGGATTGTCGGATTCCCGAATCACTAGCAATCTGACGACACGTGGCCCTGACGCCAACGATCAAGATATACTTCAGGCTTCGGAGCTTCGGGATTTTTTCACACTCTTGCAACAACACTTAAAGTTCACCGGATAGCCAGACTTCCGGATAACTGTTTATCTATGGACATGTGTCCCCCGTCTACCAACGGTCTAGATTAACTTCGGACTCTGGGACTTTGGGAAATTTGTCTCCTCCACAACACACACCCTAAAACTGTCGAATTCATGAAGTCCGAAGGACTTAAATGGTTAACACCCACGCAGCTTCTCCAGATCTGACAGTTGTGAAAAAAATTGGCTTCTCCCGAACGGATCTCGTCCACTCAACCTCCAAACAAAATGAATCCTTTCTCCAAGGACCGTTGCTCGCTATTCTTCTTGAGCTTTTCCACTCTAAGTGATTCAAACCTTGCCACACACCTTGCGCTACTTCTCCCTAGCTTGAGATTTAGAAAAAATCTCCTGCGCACTCCTTGGACTCGCTCTCCTTGAGACTCTCTCAACAATTAACTAAGTGTTGGCCTTGTGTAGTCCTTGCATGGGTCTATCCTTCGATCTTTTTATACTCAAACGAGTATATGTGCACTCCTTGCACTCACTCTACGAAATTCACTCTATCTCTCCTGAGCTATCGAGACTATAAACAAATCTGCCTTCGCACTCCTTGCATGGCCACTATGCACTCCTTGCACGAGGATTTCAGAAGAGAAACAATTGAAACTTATAGAACATCAAAGGTTCATTCATTCAACCATGAAATACACACACAGGCATATAAACACATAAAATAGATAACATAACATTACCCAAATAACTCAGAGATAAGAAAACTCAGATATTTGAAGTAAATCTTCTCTATTATATTCCTTCAGGAAAACATTTACAAGAGTTTCCACAGCTCTCAGCGTCTCTCTTTCTCCACAGTAATCACGCTGATATCAACAATAAATACAATAATCTTCAGCAGCCTCTTTTGGGCATTGAATACACACATTTATACATGGAGGGGCTTCTCGAGCCTTCCTTTCGACTACTTGATGCAGGAGCATCTCTCCACGTCAGCTAGCCAACCAGCTAGCCACGTCGAGCGCACGCATTCAATGTTGAAGAGAGGCGTAGCCCTCATCTTTTATTTTGAATTGAATGTAATTAAATGTCTAGGCTATTGAGCCATAGAGTCGTGCCTTTGCACAGGCTGTAGATAAAATAGGCCTTTAATGTTTCTAAGGATGAGATCTAGATCTAGATAGTGGACTAGACAGCCCATTCAATGCAATTGAATAGGGTAGGTAGATTGGAGGGAAGAGCTCGAAGAGCCCCCTCAGGTAAAAGAGATTTCATATCTCATTTTGGTAAGTAGTTGTAGAAGAAGTTGGGATAGAAGAGAATCTGCGAGTAGAGAGCAGAAGAGAAGAGAAGAGTCGAGACCTTGTTACAGGCCGTGCTCAGGAACACCTTGTACAAACGGGCATTTTCCATTTTAATATAAACAGAAGCAGTTTTTCCTGCATGTATTTATGTGTTGAATGAATGTCTGTGAGTGTTCTTTAGGTGCTGTAGATGTATGTTGTAGGTTTGCATTTGTAGGAGTTGGTTTGATTTCAAGTGAAGGTCTTTGAGGCTTCATACCAGGAGGGTGTGACAGAACACTGTGGGTTCTGATAGCCGTGCACAGAGGTTGCACTTCTGAATTATGCGGGTTCAGACAAAGACGTGCTGCGGCACAAGAACTAGAGTCAACAACTCAGGAGAAAGACCTCAAGGTCGTTGAATGCCTTGGAGGCTAGGCTGTGGGAGAAGACGCAGTTGCAGATAGAAGCTCTGAGGAGTTCTGTGAAGCTCTGCCAAGTGGGCATTGAGCATATGTACAGCGGTGCATTGAGAAGAACTCTGCTGTGAGTTCTTAAGGAGGACCAGAATCACTAAGGATTCTGAGGAGCTCTGCCAAGTGGGCATTGAGCAGGTGCAAGGAGTGCACAACAAAAGACTTCTGTTGAGAAGTTCAGGAGGACCAGAATCACTAAGGATTCTGAGAGCTCTGCCAAGTGGGCATTGAGCACAGGCACAGGGTGTTGAAGAAGAACTCTGCTGTGAGTTTAGACAGAAGAAATAGAATCGCTAAGGATTCTGAGATCTCTGCCAAGTGGGCATTGAGCAGGTGCATAGGTGCACAGAAGAAGTACAGAACTGCTGAACGTTCTGGGAAAAGATACTCTGCCAGGAGGACAGTGAGACATTGTGCAGACAGGCACAGGAGAAGAGAACTCTTTGAGTTCTGTATTTTGAAGGAAGAATCCACTGAGGGATCTTCACAGGGTTGTTGAACACCCTGCAAACTCAGCAAGAAGTTGCTTGAGTAGAAGGATAGCCAGGAGGGCATTATATTCTCCATCTAAGGGAGAAGGGAAGAAGGATAAAATCCCTTAGGGGTCTGAGCATGTGAGAAGCTCAGGAGAGACAGCACTATGTGTGCGTAAAGACTCTGCAGAGGCACAGGAGTTGAAGAATCCTTCGAGGATTCGAAAGGAGCAAGGCTCAGGAGGGAGCACAGCAGCTGTCAGATCGGCAGGAGGAAGAGATCTGGACTGTTGGTTTCTACGTCCAGGGAGCATCAGGAGAAGCGCACAGAAGGGGAGATTGTGGAACGTCGGATGTTCACATAGATACTCGTCAGCCGTCGAATCGGACAAGAAGGTGCACGGTGCTTAAACCATCGGGAATAGCCGAAGGGAAAATCTCGACGAGAGGCATGGCCATCGGGATATCGACGTTCGCCATATCATGGATTATGTGAATAGGAAGTCGATGCGGTTTGAAATCGCGAAGTCTGAAACCCCGAACGGAGGGAAGTGCCATTTGTGGAGCCAGTTGTTGGCATAGCAGAGAATCGACACTCGGAATATCGAAGTTTTCGAGGTCGAGGAAGTCGGGACACTTCAAGTCTCGAAACAATGAGATTGGATCAGGGTCGTCCATCAGTTGGGGATACGTGGTGGAGATCCAGACTATTGGGGGAAGTCCCGATAGAAGGTCAAATCAGCGCATCGGAGTTCGGTGTTTCACGAGTCCTGAGGACAAGACTTTTGGGGCATTCGAAGTCGCGAAATCGCGAGAGGCGATCAGGACCGTCCATCTTGAGGGGACGCGTGGCAGTGATCGAGGCCTCCAGGAAAGGTCCCAATAGGAGAGCCACATCGGAGAATTGGGAATCGAGATATCGGGAATCCTGTGGACAAAGTGTCCTTGCATTTCAGTATTGAAAAGTCCGAAACCCCGACGAGAGGTAAGACTGCGGTCATGGGGATAACGGTCATATGAGCTAGGAGTTTAGCCAGGAGGGGCTAAGGCCAAAAGGAGCGCATCGGCAAATCGGAGCTCGAGAGTTCGAGAAACAGGGAAATCTTGACATCGGGAAACAAGAAACCTCGAAGCCCGATAGTACATTTTCCCTGTTAAGGAAAGGGCAGCGGGCGGAGTACAGAAGGCCGTGAGGAATGATAAGGACCTGTGGATCGGGTACTCATCGGAGATTCCAGTAGGGAATCAGAAGAGCCGCTTCGGCTCAAGACGCTGAAAAAAAATCGATCCTGTGGGCGGACATCGGGAGAACGTCTGCATCACTACTCTAGTGCTTTCACATCATAATTAAAGCATTCTACCACTAAGCTTATTACAAATAAATGAGCATTTACAATATATATATATATATATATATATATATATATAGAGAGAGAGAGAGAGAGAGAGAGAGAGAGATATAGATATATGAGTCGATTCTCCAAATCTATACAATCCTTTGGGCATTAAATAAATTACAATCTCTTGGATTGTTTACAATGGCTCATGCCTCAAAATCTTACGGGTCTTTAATTACAATATTTTCAAAACATTAAAGTGACGTGCTCTCCTTGGAATCCAAAACCAATTTGAATGTGTGCGTTGGATGTTGAGTTGTCCTCCACTTGGCCTCATTGAATGTTGATGGTGATGCTCCTGCATCATACTCCTATGGACAAAAGGATTCGTGAACTCCTGTCCATGAGCTCCTCCACTCTCTTTCCATGTTTCTAGATATCAGTTTTAGTTATCCAACTAACATCTTTTGCTAAATGATCTTTCCACTTAACCAGATACTCACAATAAAATTTTATCCTGGTCTTCTTAGCAATCCTCTGATCCAAAATCTTCTATATCCGTGGCTTCTCTACTATGGGAATCTGTCGCTTCCACTGAGTCTCCTCTCGATTATCTGTCCCTTCTGTATCATCCATCCTGTAAGGGTATAAGTCTGCTACATTGAATATTGCCGATATTCCAATGTCCTCTAGCAGTTCAATCTCATAAGCATTTGTAGAGAATTTTCTGAGGATCTTGGTCTTATCTTCTTCATCTTTAGCTTGTTATATTTCCCCTTCCAAAATCTTTCCTTCCTCAGGTGTGCTAAGACTTGATCTCTAATTTCAAAATTCACCTCTCTTCTCCTTTGGTCTACTCTTTTCTTATATTTCCAGTTGCTATTTTGTAGCTATCCTTTGATCTGTTCATGCAACTTCTGCATTTATGCAACAAAGTCCTCTGCTCCTGCATTTCATAATTCATCTCATCCAAAATCTCTCAATTCTGAAATACCTTTTGGATGCATCCCATATACTATCTGGAATGGACTCTTACCAGTACTTATATTATGTGAGTCATTACATGCAAACTCTACTTGGGGAATAATTTGATCCCGCTGACTGTTATGTTCAGTGACCAAACTCTTTAACAGAATCCCTAAACTATGATTCATTACCTCAGTATGCCCGTCTGTCTGAGGATGATATGTTGAATTGAAAGACAAAATTGTCCCTGGCTTCTTCCACAAGGTCCTCCAAAAGTGTCCCACAAATTTAGTATCTCTGTCTGAAACTATACTCCTGGGCAACCCATGTAATCTCACAATCTCCTTGAAAAACAAATTTTCTATGTGAGTAGCATCACTGGTTTTGTGACACGGTATGAAATGTTCCATCTTCAAAAATATGTTAACTACCACAAAGATTGAATCACTCCCTCTCTGGTTCTTGGAAATCCCAGCACAAAATCCATACTATAGCATCCCACGACATGTCTGGAATATGCAATGGTTGATATGATCCAGCGTTTTGTTACTTTCCTTTAGCATACTGGCATATTTTTCATTTGGCCATGAACTTCTTCACATCAGACCTCATGCCTGGCCAATAATATGAAGAACTCAACTGCACATATGTTTTATCATGGCCAAAATGTCCATCCAATCCTCCACTATGTTTCTCCTTTAGCAATTTGTCACTCATTGAGCATTTTGGGATACACAATCGAATTCCCTTGAATAATAGTCTATCTTGGATTAGATACTCCATCCATTGACTCTTATCAGTACTCCTATTCGGTGAGTCATTATATGCAAACTCTGCTTGGGGCAGAATTTGATCCCACTGACTGTTATGTTTAGTGACCAAACTCCTTAACAAATTCCCTAAAATTAAATTCACTAACTCATTATGTTCGTCTGTCTAAGGATGATATGTTGAGCTGAAAGAAAAACTTGTCCCCAACTTCTTCCACAAGGTCCTCCAAAAGTGTCCCACAAATTTAGTATCTTTGTCTGAAACTATACTCCTGGGAAACCCATGCAATCTCACAATCTCCTTGAAAAACAAATTTTCTATGTGAGTAGCATCACTGGTTTTGTGACACGATATGAAATTTGTCATCTTCAAAAATTTGTCAACCACCACAAATATTGAATCACTCCCTCTCCGGGTTCTTGGAAATCCCAAAACAAAATCCATACTTATAGCATCCCGTTGCCTCTCTGGAATAGAAATGGTTAATACAATCTAGTGTTTTGATGCTTTCCTTTAGCATACTGACAGATTTTGCATCTGTCCACAAAATTCTTCACATCATACCTCATGTCTGGCCAATAGTATGAAGAACTCAACTGTGCATACGTTTTATCATGGCCAAAATGTCCAGCCAATCCTCCACTATGTTTCTCCTTTAGCAAATTTTCCCTCATTGAGCATTTCAGGATACACAACCAACTTCCCTTGAATAACAGTCTGTCTTGGATCAAATACTCCATCCATGGATTTTTGTCTCTTAGAAAAGGGTTCTCACATGCTTCATAAGCTTCCTTGAAATCTGGGTCTTCTTGATACATCTCCTTGAGGTGTTCAAATCTCAAAGTCTCCACTTGGAATTCCTGCAAGATCAAACATCTCCTGCTCAAAGCATCTGCAACTTTGTTAGTACTTCCACTAATATGCTTAATAACAAAAGTAAATTTCTACATGAATTCTACCCATTTGGCATGTCTCTGGTTCAATTTCTCTTGTTTGGTTATAAACTGCAAAGCCTGGTTGTCAGTATATAAAACAAACTCCTTCGAGATAAGATAATGCCTCCACTTTTTCAAAGCTTGAATTACAACATAAAATTCCTTCTCATATGTTGAATACTTCCTCTTAACATCATTCAGATTCTCACTGAAATAAGCAACAGGCTTATTATCTTGACTTAAAATTGCTCCAATGGCTACTCCACTTGCATCACATTTGACCTGAAAAGTATTCTTAAAATCTGGAAGAACTAAACTAGGTTGTTCTGTTATATTTTCTTTCAACACTCTAGATCCCTTATCATCTTCTTCCATCCAATTAAAATATCTATGTTCCTTCTTTATGGTGTTCAATATGGGTGCACAAATACTACTGAAATTCGTGATGAATTTCTTGTAAAAAGTCGCCAACCCATGAAACTCCTTACTTCAAACACGCTTCTTGGAAAAGGCCATTCTCTTATTGCCCTCACCTTCTCTCGATCCATCTTCAATTCATTTGAAGAGATTACGAACCCCAAATACACAAGTTATGTTTTCATAAAAGAGCATTTCTTCAAATTTACCAACAACTTCTCCTTTTGTAACCTTCTCAACACCATTTTCAAATGTCTTAAATGCTCCTTTTTAGTCTTACTGAAAACTAGAATATCATCTAAATAAACAATCACAAACTTACGAATAAAATCTTTGAGCACTTCATTCATCAACCTCATAAACGTACTTGGTGCATTTGTTAAGCCAAACGACATAACAAGCCACTCATACAATCCTTCATTTGTTTTGAATGTTGTTTTCCATTCATCTCCCTCTCTCATCCTTATCTGATGATAACCACTCTTCAATTCTATTTTGGAAAAATAACTAGCTCCACTCAAGCCATCCATTAAATCATCCATTCGGGGTAAAGGAAATCTATACCTGATGATTATCTTATTGATGGATCTAGAATCTGTGCACATTCTCCGACCTCCATCCTTCTTTGGACGCAACACAGTTGGTACTGCACACGGGCTCAAACTTTCCCTGATCAAACATTTATCCAACTACTCTTGGACTTGCTCCTTGACCTGTTTATTCTCTTGAGGAGTTAGTCTATATGTTTCTTTGTTCAACAAACTTGCTCCCGGAATAAGGTCAATATGGTGACTGATACCCCTGATGGGCGGTAAAGTGTGAGGTAACTCATCCACCACAATGTCAACAAACTCATCCAATAACTCTTGAACATCTGCAGGCAAATCATTCATAGAAGTGCTTGTGAGAATGACTCTCAGATTACCTACAACAACAAACTATATTTTCTGGTCTTTTTTAACTTATTTTAAGAGTTTCTTCCCACTCATGAAAAGTATACTAGGACTAGCTTCCTCTTTGACTCCTTTATCTTCTATTGGCAGCAACATATGCTTACACCCAATCTTCTCAAGGGTATAAGTATTCTTCCTCCCATCATGTATGACATTCCTGTCATATTGCCACAGTCTTCCCAACAAAACATGACAAACATCCATAGGTATGACATCACATAAAACTTCATCTCTGTAACCACCTATTTTAAACTCAACTTCACATTGTCAACTTACCATGACTTGATGTCCTTTCTGCAACCACGACACCTTGTATGGATTCGGATGTGCAGTCATATCCAAATTCAAATTTTCCACCATTTCTGTGGATACCAAGTTATCAATGCTCCCACTATCTATGATCACCTTGCATACCCTATCTCTGGTCTTGCAAGCCATTTTGAACAAAATGTTCCTCTCAATTGGTTCTCGTACCGCTTTCTCTATATTTACGAGAGATTTCCTCATCATGAGTGATCTTCCTTCTTTCGTTGTTTCTACCTTCATCTCTTTCTCCACATTCTTCTGTTGTGCCTCAGAAATGTGAGCTTCTCCAACTCCTTCATTTTTCTTTTTAGGATATTCCCAAGACATGTGCCATGTTTTTCCACAAGCATAACACTTCACTTCTCCTCCTCTACCTCTTCTTCTACCTATGGGAAAATAATTTCTTCCTCCATAGTGTCCTCCTCTAGAAATTCCTCCTCTCTGTGTCTGATTGTTATATCTTCCAGCTTCTCCTCTGGACTTTAGGAAATTTTCTCTGATGGTTCCTCTTCCTCTGTTACGACTCTTTCCCCTGTTCTATTGACTATGCTTCCTTGCCAACTTTTATTTTTCCTTCAGGGATACCTGATAAGCATCTTCCATAGTTCTCATTTTCATCATGCTAATCTCATACTGGATTTCATACCTCAATCCATTAATGTACCTAGAAACTTTTTCTTCATCATTCTCCTTGTGTCATGCTCTTATGTTCAACGTATAAAATTCTCCGGTATACTCTTTCACCGACAAACCTTTCTGTCTCAGATTCTACAACTTCTTGAACATATTTAACTAATAATCCTTGGGTATGAATTTATCCTTGATCTTAGCTACCATTCTATCCCAACTCTTGATTTTGGTCTTACCTTTCCTCATTTTTTCATCTTGCAACTCGTCCCACCATAAAGTTGCATGTCCCTTCAATCTGGTCACTGCATGCTTTACCTTCTTCTCATCATCAATTTCTTCATAGTCAAAGTACTTATCTAAATCACTTATCCAGTCAAGCAATTCTTCTACATTTAAATTACCTTCATACATCGGGACTTCCATCTTTGTTCTAGTTCCCAACTTGACAACAACCCTCAACAATCACTCCTTTGTTGCTTGTTCTCCTAAAACTTCTTCTTCTTCTAAATATTCACTTTTAGCTTCAATGATGTCACCAGCTTCAGGTGCTCTTTTTTGTGTTGTCTCCATGGCATCCAACCTTGCACAAAGTTGTCTCATTTCCTCTTCCATGGCTGCATTGACTATAGGTCTCTCCCTGTGTCTTCTTGGTGACATGATTCTAAGTGTTTCCTTTTCTCATAGATCTTATTTACCACTCTAATACCACTTGATGCAAACCCCCACCACTCCTGGGGTTCGCGCAACCTCTTGGTCTAGGATCGTTCACTTAAGGGAGTTGAATTATCTCTCGGGCTCTTGTTGAACCGTCAAAATACTCTACCACATGTCTTTTCTCTTTTCCCTGCGCGCAAATTTGGGTGCACGAGGGTCTTATCACGTCAGCGGAGAAATCCACGTGACCTTGGGGCAAGCTCTTTAACCAGCAGGAACTCCATCACTTCAGAGCTTCGGGCTTTGAGCCGTTGCTCATGCCTCAAAATCTTACGGGCCTTTAATTACAATATTTTCAAAACATTAAAGTGACACACTCTCCTTGGAATCCAAAACCAATTTGAATGTGTATGATGGATGTTGATTTGTCCTCCACTTTGCCTCATTGAATGTTGATGGCGATGCTCCTGCATCACTAGAGCTATAAAAAAAAAAAAAACAAGCCTAAGTTTTATTGATAATAAAAAATTTCAATTGCCTTGTAGGGTTCTAAATAATTGGTAGTTTATATTGTAATACAATAGCTCTTATTTGTTGGGCCACCTAAAAGGAAATAATCCCATTATCCTAGAAAAATATTTGATTCCTTAGTAGCCACACTTGCCAACAGGTCAAAAAATGAACAACCCTCCACTCTTGAAGCTCATTTTTTCACCGCCAATGACTTAGACATTGCTCCACTGTATCTCCCACCCATCCTCCCCTAAAACCTATGAGTTTCTCCACTTCTAACCATGATTGTTTAACATAAGGTCAATTAACAAGCATATGAGTAATAACTTCATCACTTCCCCAACAAAGAATACATGTACTGGGACCTTGCTTTGCTCTTTTCTAAAGATTCTTGAGTTAGAACTTTTTTTTTTAATGGAAGCTACTAAATATCTTTGTTTTGTTTGGGGCCTTGAGTTTCCACAAACTTCCACCACCACACTTTGTTATTTGAAATTGAAGAAAAAATTTCTTGGTAACCCAATCCTGCTAAGAAAAACCCTACGGATTGGTTTTTTTTGCCACATTACAGTATCAAGATCCTAGTTTGTTCTTACATGTCTTCCCTTAAGCTTATTTATATAGGAATTCCAAACCTCTGCATATTCCCTTTCTAGACCTAAAGATTATGCCATCTTCTATCCTCACTTCCAAACATTTGTGGATTCATGATCAACAACTTGAATAAGAGTGAAAATACATCTAGCATATAGTAAGCCTATCCATCTCTTGGGAAGAACATAATCATTTTTGCATCCCATTAATGGGTCAATCCCAACCCTCACTTGTTCATAATTACCTATTTTTCATACTATCCATTTTCTAGTTAAGGGAAAAGATTGCATTTTCTATAGTTTTATTGGAGATAAGTTTTTTGGTTTTTTTAAGGCTAAGTTATTGATGTGATTAGTGTTATCATTTCCAAATCTCCTATCAAAAAAAAAAAAAAAATCATTAACCATCCCACCCTATACATCTATTAATGAGCATTGAATATTTGTATTGTTAGATAAAGTTAATAACTTTTTTTCAAATGTAATACAATTTGAATGGAAAATATGCAAGTGGTGATGTGTTGAAGGCTACTAACTCTGGCACTTCCTTGTGTTGTATCTAACACTTCCTACTTGCATGACTTGGAAGTGTATTTGCACATGGTGCCCAACAAAAGAGGGAAGAAAGATATGTTTAAGTTAGAGGTGGATTGAGATATTACTCTTATTGAAGGATCGATCATTTTTTGGTATCATTACCTGGATTTCTCAGCAAAATGATTGAAAAGAACCTCATCAAAATCCCTTCCACCTATATATTTGTCAAAAGCATGAGCCAAGGTCTTCAGTTAGACTTTTTTAAATGCAATGTTCAACAATTACAATATGTAATCGAGCTTTTGAAGCAAATACATCTTGTAAATTCCATGAGCCAAGGTGATGGTTGTGGTCTCATGCATCAAGCAGAGGGGATTTAGGTTAGAAATGGCGGCAACATTCAAGACCATTCTTTGAAATCATTAAAATAAACCGATATCTCAATACATCGATCAACAACCTCTATAGGCCAATATCAAGCTATTGTATAGTGACAACAATGTAGTTTTGGGTTTTGAGATCAAACCTTACAATGCTCAATGTCATGTAATAAATTTTTCTTAACCTTTAACACAAAGCTTCAATTCCAAAATATTAGATTTTGGAATGGAGGAGCAAAAATAGGCACAAATAATTAAAGAAAGAACACATAAATCTTCCCTGTAAATAACATAAGCCTTAGAACTAAAACAATGATTACGAAATACAAATGGAGTTGCCAAATATTAGAATAAATCCTTGAAAAACACCTCTATTAGGGCATTCACCTTAATAACTAAATATATATACATATATGCAATATCATGGTATTTCCTAGGAAATTATTTTTTGCATATTGTCTATGTGAGAACAAGGACATCTGGGTAGCTTCTTGCCATGTCATGCTTCCATTTTATAGACTTTGAATTCTTTCCAAGGATGGAGAGTATTGTGAGTTGATGTGTGTTAGAAGTTCCATGCATAGTGTTTGTGTGTCAAAGAAACTTTCATTCGCTTTTACAATTTAAGGTGAGAAATAAGGTCATGACAAATGGAAGCAATAACTAAGTGTACATTTTACTGAATCTGGTTTGATTTTTACACCTATTTGTGTGGATGATGAGCATGTTATTTTTGGACCAATTAATATCAACCAATGTTTCATGGATGGTGCATGAGACTTAACATAGTAATGGGAGTTAACAAACTATTTTATTTGGCAATTAATCATAGTAAATACATCTTAACTTCAAATTTATGAAGCCTAAAAAAAAGACAAAAAATCATTGAGATATAAATATATATGTGCTTAAAAGATTTCGAGTGAAAATGGAGTTACCCTGGCATCTTATAACTCACCATTGACACTTGGTTAATAAAAGAAATAAAATTGCCTCATATTCCTAATTTTCTAATAATCAATACGATTTAGTTTTTGTAGTATTATTTCTATGTACATACATGTGTGAATGAGTATTATTTAGTCCACGTTAGATTTATTATTATGGATGTTACAATCTCTTAATATTGAGCTATAAAATGCACCTTGTTTCTCTTAGTGTGATGAGTCATCTAGAGGGAAAATAGATGCTTTTGGGAGAAAGAAACAGCACTAGTCTCTAAGTGAAACACGTTACATTACTTAATGATGAAGTGATCCTAAAATAATAGTAATTGTGGATCTCCATGTTCTTTAGGATTACCAAAACAGATATGCACACAATGGATACCAGAGATGGATGGATGGTTATATATATATATATATATATAGAGAGAGAGAGAGAGAGAGAGAGAGAGAGAGAGAGAGACCCAAAACTTAAAGTTCTCCATAGTATTTCTTCTCATGCTATGTTTACAGTTTTGAAAACTAAATAAAAGAGAAATGAAATCATTCAATTGTTCATCTCTTGAATATTCTAACTAAATTGTGTGTATAGATTCATTATAATGAAAAATCATACAAAGAGTAGTAAGGAGATTTGGTGCTTCAATGGTCATCTCAAGTGGAATGTTTTTCCTCATCTTTCTATAAGTGAATTTTGTAAGAATTGTGGATGGAACTCCATTCTTGAGAGTTTTTCATTGGGAGTTAATGAGTCATTACTGCTGCAAATTTTTAAGTTGATAACCCTCTTATGCACATTGTATTATGCATCTTATCTAAACTGATGGTTTCCAACCTCTAAATGAATTGTATTGGTGATCCATGAAAACATCCTAATACACGACAATTGGCCTCCATTTCCGCATATTCTAATAGTCCTTGGAAGACTAAAAACACCAAAGTTTGATTTAATTATGAATGGGTATTTCACAACCTCTTACATGACATCCTCCCACCAAACATCCATTCATGTTTACCCTTGCTACAAGACCTTTTAAAGTATTCATTTTCCATTCAAAAACAAAATCTTTAGATTTTTTAACAACATGATCATCCTAGTTCACTTCAGTGTTCCCTTTCCCCTGTTTTGGGGTATGCTAGTAAAGTCATATTGTAGTGTATCATTTTCAATGGATATATGTCAATTTCTTCATTTCTATAAGAAACAAATTAATGGTGTACCCAATAACTAAATAGAAAAAAATAAAATAAAATGACATGAGAAAACATAAATTAATAATGAGAAGTGTTGGAGTGTGCATTCATATTTATAATATCATAAATTTCACCTGAACCCGAGAACAAATCCAAAATTCAATGTCCACTTGAAAATGTATCTATAAAATAATTAATTAGTGCTTGTGGTTTCAAATAAATATTTACAATATCTCCATTCCAATCCTTTTGTTGACATGCTAGTTTTCTAACCACACCATTGTAAGTCAATAAATGACTATGTTCGGCTCTATCTTTTTCATTAATAATAATAAGATCATAAGAATATTCTTGTGCCCTACATGAAATATATGCACTTTCAATATCACTCATAAATGAATCACTATTGGAGCTATAAATATTAGGTTTGTGCTTGTGATATAAACAAATAAGAATTCAACTTAATTTGTAAATAATTCAAATTGATTTCTAATTTTAAATTCTAAAACAATATAATCTATATCTCTTACCAATAAATATGCTTCCTTGAATTGGTTCCTAGAGTCACCGCCCACCTCAAGAAAATTTTCTAGCGTTGTCTCCCATCATATGCGTAAAATTGTTCAAAATTTCTTGAAATAGGAATACATTTGTTATAATTTTTCTCTTTTTTTTCAAATTTCAAGGATAAGGAAGAGGGACAAATTGTGGGAAATCCCCCCTTCTATCCATACACAAAGTGTTTGAAAGATACTCAAATTTTGGTGAAATTTCATGAAATTTGATAAAAATTGGCCAAAATTCAATGAATTTTGCCACATTTCTTTCAATTTATAACATGAATGAAGAGGGGATGGATTCTAGAATTGCCCCTTTCCAATCATGTGTTGTCAACTTGATGAAAACACTTCGAAGTTCTTGTTTTTAGATGTTGTATTTAGTGGCTACTTTTACCCTTGTTTCGGAAAGTGATGTTATTGGTAGCACCCCTGTTTTCAAGGTTAAAATTACCACCTTTTGCAACCATGGCCTTAACAACTTCGTGATTCCGCAAACAAAGACCTTAAAATTAACCCTTGAACTAAAAAGTGGCACTAATAGCATCACCATTTTTTATTTTCGAGGTTAAAACTACAACTTCTTTGAAACCTATGGATTTAAAAATCAATATCATTGCAACTAAAATCTCAAAATCAACCCCCAAACTGAAAAGTGGTGCTCCTAGTAGTACCCCCCATTTTTTATGGGGATAAAATTGCAAGTTTTTTGAAATTGTGGTCTTAGCAATTGGTTCCCTTGAAACCAAAATCTTAAGACCAACCCTCAAATCAAAAAGAGGTGTTATAAGTGGCACACTCTCTTTTTTTCGAGCTTAAAATTGCAACATTTTAGAAGCCATGGCTTGAAAGCTTGCTACTATTGCAAAAAATATAAAATGAAAAATTAAATGTATTTAAAAAAAAAAAAAAAAACATTTTAAATTAAAAGATAAAAATAACAACATAACTAAAATTATTTTAAAAAATATAT
>ML808697.1:11231-55428 GCA_009831015.1 Picea engelmannii | reverse complement strand
AAAAAAAAAAAAAAAGATTTATTTTCAATAATGGGAAGGGGCACCCACACCAAAGTTGTCACTCATATAAACAACCGATTTGGAAGTGGAGTCGAGGGATGAGGGCACTCCCTCTTATCTATGCAATGGATTTGGAAGTGGAGCTTTAAATGACTATATTATTGTAACTATCATATATATATACAATGGATTTGAAAGTGGAACTCTAAATGACTATATTATTGTAATTATATTGAGTCTTATATTAATAATCATCTTTGAAATGAGGAGAAGTGTTAAATAAACTTTCATAAAATATATATTTTATAGTTGAAAAATATTACTTTTTAATAAATAAAAAATAAAAAGTATTCAATCTTTATTATCAATTGAACAAATTTTTTAATATTTTTTAAGAAATATTTATTTTTACTTTTCTTTAAAATAAATTATATTATAAATAAAACTAAATTTTTTTATTTATATCTTTATAAAAATAAAATGTAAATAAACTAATATAAATCCTTAAAACAAAACAAAGTATGAATAACATTCAATAATAAATGATATGTTGTAAATATAAAAAAATAAAAATACAATATAAATAAATCTAATATAAATCCTTAAAACACAACAAAGTATAAATAACATTTAATAATTCAATGATATGTAAAAAAAAATACAATCTTAATAAAGTTTAATAAAAACATAAAAAAATACAATCAAATCAATAAATATATCTTAATAATTTGAAATGCGTTGTATATATTTTTTATTAAAAAAAATAAAAATAAAAATAAAAAACTATTTAAAAATAACTTCAATTATCATCTAATCATTCAATGATATGATGTAAATAGGAAAAAAAAATACAATCTCGATAAAGTTTAATAAAAAACATAAAAAAATACAATCAAATAAATAAATATATTTTAATAATTTGAAATGCGTTGTGTATGTTTTCAATTATAAAAAATAAAATAATATTTGAAAATAACTTCAATTATTATCTATCTAAGTTTAGACATAATTATTATACATTCTATTATTTGGTTGTTGTCTGATTTCGGGGGACAAGTTTCTTTCGTCTATATTTTCATCCAATAAGTGATTGGGATGGACTTAAGTACAACATGGAAAAGAATCATGTTATGAAGGTTTAAGAGATTATATGATTTTTTTTAATAATATTTATTAGTTAATAAATAATTTGGCATATTTTTAAGTTATATATATAGAGCTTAGTTGGATTTAGTTTGAGTGATTGTGAGTTGAAGTATTATTTTTCACATCTGGGTTTTATTCTTATATGTGATATATTGAATTTATTATGAATATATTGTTGTAATGGTTTTGAAATTTTATTATTAACAATTTATTACTCTAAAAACTTTAAAGTTTAGTTTTTCTTATGTGTAATATATTAAGTTTATTAGGAGCCTATTGTTGTAATGGTTTTGAGATCTCATTATTAACAATTTTATGCTCTAAAAAATCTAAATTTTATCATTGATACTATCCTCGAAATGAAGAAAAATACTTGAAATTTTGTCATGTACAATGTTCAAACTTTATATATTTTCTGCTTTTTCATATCAAAAGCTAACTTCACATTAACTTATCCACCACACATTTTTAATTTTCTTAAAATAATTTTTCAAAGTGATTTCATTGCAATTTAGTTCAAAATTAAGAATTATATGCAAAAGCCCTTAACAATATATATACAAAAGTTATTAACAATGTATATACACTTGAAATTCGCAATATAGAAACATGTGTCCCGCTCTCCTAATGTTGGGAACTTCATTGGGAATATTCCCTTCCATTCCTATTACACCTTATTAAGAATGCCTCTTGCATAATATTTTTTTTATTTTTATCTTTTATCTTAATTTTGAGAGTATTTTAATTTTTATTTTGATTTTAATGTAATTGTTAAATTTTTACATATACAATGAGATTTCAACTTCTTAGTTAGATGCCTTAGAAATTTGTATGGTGTTCTTCTCTATGCATTCCACACAATTCTTTGATGCATTTCTTTAAATTTTCAAAGAGATATAGATTCTTTGTTATTAAGGAAAAGATTCTTTGCTATTAAGGAAATGAGGGAGTTGGGCACCCTGATTAATGTTACATTGAATCTCATAATCATTTAGAATTCATTTGATTGATTAAGGAAATGGGGAGTTACATTGAACCTCATAATCATAACATGTAAAAAGTTGTTTAGCTCCGTATAATGTTGGCTAAGTTAGAACCAGACAACTATAACATATCATGATTATTTGATTTAGTGTAACATAAACTAGGGCTCTAATCTCCTTGAGTAAGGTGATAGTGAAGAATCTATATCTATCAAGAAATTCAATGAATTCATCATACAATTTGTTAAGCCCTAATGTGAGGACTTCATGAAAATGTTGAAAGGTCGAAAGAAGAATATCGTTCTATTGTTTGAGGACTCAAGGTCAATGCTTGCCATCACACTATATCTCCATCAAACAATACAATACAAGCCACTAGCAAAACAAGCACCACCCAATGTCGCTTGGGAAGAAGATCTAGACTCTAACTTGAATTACGATATATTATATTAATGTTTTTCTTGATTTAGGGGTTATTGTTTTAATATTTGTATTAGTTCTTGTGAAAATATTTGAATTATGTTTATACTTTTCGAAAATAATAAACTTAAAATCTTGTTTTTTTTAACGTTTTCTATATTTTTCTTAAATATGTTGCTTTATTTTATATTTTGGTGAAATTGTATGATTTTTTTTATGTGAAATTGCGGGCCTAATGGTTAAGAACATGTGTTTCCTCTTAAGAGGTCACAAGTTCAAATCCAGAGGGAGTAGGGTATGTATACCTCCGTAGACTTTACCCGTCAAATCGTTAGGCGAAGAGGGGTCCCTTGTCCCAGAAACATTATTATTATTATTATATTTTATTTTCTATTGTGGGATATAATATATTCTTATTAATATTTACTATATATTTTCCTTAAATACATTGCTTTATTTTATATTTTGGTGAAATTGTATGAATTTTTTAAGTTATTAATTTTTATTTTCTATTGAATTTAAAGTGGGATATAATATATTCTTATTAATCTTTACTATATATGAATATATTTACTTTTAATAAATCAAATAAATTATAATTTTGATTGGGCCTATACAATAGTTGAGGTTGAGTCCATTAATTTGGGCCATCATAGATTTTAAAAATGCATTTTTGTTAGGGGATTTTGAGCCTAGTACTCGGACAATTATTAGACTTAAGAAACATGTATATGTGTAACAACCTCTCTGTTACGTCATAAAATAATTGAGAAACAGTAAGAGATATTTTTTTTAAAACATCATTAGAATAAGTGAAACATAATATTAACATACTTCAGTAATACACATTCTATTTCATTCATCTCATTGTACAACTAGATTTAGATACAACTTCAATGTATTAAGGATCTGCCATATCACATAACATCACATACAATGTCTGCCCACCCAACCTATCATGCAAGGTAAGGATCTCCGAGACACATAATCAACGCTCAAGTCTAGGATCCATCTAATTGATTTTGACCATTTAAGGTCTTAAGACTGGCGATTGTTGTGAGGAACAAGGAAGTATCTAATTCCCATATCTTCAATCCATTCCAAAGTTCAACTATAATTTCCAACATTCTTAATTACATTTTCTTCAAACACAAAAATATGGTAACATGGTCGCCACTTCATAACACAAATGCATACTAGTACAATAATTCATCATCTTACTCATTTAAAAGATAGGAAAATTTTCAATAATAACAAGACATAAACGTAAACAGTGAAACCACAAACCTTCAACAGGAAACCTATTAAAAATGACAGTTTCATCCTTACTCAAGTTTACTTGGAATAAGGGTGACAACCCTCCATGGTACAACCATGTAGGTAGATATCTGAATTACAACAATTAAAAGGAGAAAAAGAAGAGAAGAAAAAAAAATCTCTCATACATAAGAGGGAACCGTAAACACACTCTGTACTTTCTGAACTAACAGATATTGTGATGAAGGGATTATGCAATCGTGTGAAATTCTATGCTGAGAGTGAGTTAAAATTTCTAAAAGAAACCCGAAGTTCTCTTCTGGGTGTCAAGTGCAAACACATCCAGAGTCAACTCCAGAAGTGCGTAGGCGAGCGTCTTGAAGGCCCAAAGTTTAGAAGGAACAATGCTCGGTGTGCACATAGACCACTCAAAGCAGACATAGGCATTAAATTTTTGGAAGAATGAAGCTCAAGAGAGATGTGCAAGTGAGCGTTGGAATTCACTTCAATAAGTGGCAAAGCTTAGGAGAAAAAGCATGTGCAAGGTTCAAGTGAGGAAATCACGAGTGTGAAATCCTTTGAAATAATTAGTGGAAGGGATATGATCGTGAGGAGTCGACATCCCTGCAACCATTCGATCAGATAGGAGTAGCACACTCGTTAAACCCTAACACCTTTGGGCTTTGTTACTTCGGCATATCTGATTTGTTTGTATTAAAAGAGCACCGAAGCCCGAAGTTGTGGAGTGAAACTACATTGTATATCGATGAGAGGATGCTAGTTGTTGGATCTTCAAGAGTTCGGCGATTCAACAAGTTTGGTTCGTAACTGTAAAGAGTTAAGAAACCCTGAAGCTCTGAAGTCCCATGGTGAAGGACAGTCATAGATCTAGCGATCAATCGAGGATCGTTAGATCTACGAGCCTTAATTTTTAGAAGGTTCGGTAATTCGGCGCTTCGACAAATTTGAGTTGTGATGTTTAAAAGTTGAGGAACTCCTGGAGTCCCAAAGTCTAGAGTTAATCCTGACCGCCATCTGTTGGAAAGATGTGAGTCATATATCTCTGAGTTATTTGGGATTCGACTCTCCGGCTAAGTTAAGGTGTAGTTTCTAAGGAACAAGAGAACCTTGAATTTTCGAAGTCCTAGAATGAAGGTCAATAGTAGATCTAGCGATCAATAAAGGACTGTTCGATCTTTGATTCTTCATCCTTCGGAGGTTCGGTAGTTCGGCACTACGGAGAAATTGAGTTGTTGTTGCAAAAAGGGGAGGAACTCCTGGAGTTCTGAATTTCAGAGTGGACGAAAATCGTTGATCTAAAGAGGAGTGTAAGTCGTCAGATCCCTGAGCCCTTTGGTGGTTCGGCGATCCAAGTGAAACAGTTTAAGTTTGTGGAATAAGAAAAACCTCGAAGCCTAGAGTTTCGTAGTGGATCTCCACCGTAGATCCTCGCGTGAGGAGAATCTCTGCCAGACGTTAGATTAAGTTCTTAAAAGTTAACGAAGGAAGGTGGAAGGTAGGGTTAACCTACATTGTCAGTCAACTCAGTTTATGACTGGATTTGGCCAGTAACGTTACGGGTGGAAAGGAGTGTTGAAGTTGAAAAACCTCTGGAGCACTGGAGTCTCGAAGCTCCGAATAGCGCCCTTTTTTGCTAGCTCTAGGTTATATCTCGTGGTCACATTCATAACTTGACAAGGAAAAAGGGCTAATGACTAGGATTTAAAGTAAGTAAAAACTCCAGAGGAACCTTCGAACAGGCATCCCACGATAGTGAAGATTTTGGAATTAAAATATGAATTAAACACAGACATCCATACTACAATTACTTCAGATTTATCAACAAATTCGACAGAGAAAAACACGATATAAATTTGGATTTGACGAAATTCAACAGAGGTCCATAATACAATGAAACTGAAATGACATAAGTGTTAGCAGGAAAATGATACAAGTTTTCGGATCTAGAATACAATTCGACAAAGATCCCTTCATCTGAATTGGAATAGTATTTAAATGAAATTAACAGAGAACTCACGAATACGAATTCAGACTTAATTCCACAGTTTATCAGCGAACAATACACCATAAATTCCTTAAATAATCTCAACTAAAACTCTAATCATACAACTTCAAATAAAGAGAAAATACAAATTTTAGAACATAGACCATACACAAATATAAATTTAAAATTTACTATGAGGATCAAGCCACTCAATTTTAGATTTGCGGAAACGTCTTAAATTACAGCGAAAATTAAAAATATCAACATTGTAACTATTATTCATTTGGAAGAAATTGTAACATTTGGCATTCATACTTTCTAGTGATTCTATAGTGATCCTATCAAACTAGCATACTACTACACTCGTATTACAAAATAAATTCAGAATATAAAAATACCAGAACCAATGAAGGTGATGTAATGAAGATGCCCTTCAAGTCTTGTGCTCCTTCCTTTCCTTCACTTACTAATCACAGAGACTTCACCGGTACCTCCCATCCAATTCTAAGTGTACTCTTCTTCCCCCGTTAGCCCCCCTCGAGCCGTAAAGGGGCCACACACAAGAAACCAACAATAATAGCTCCAAGACTTGCCTCGCAAGGAAGAGCTTCCACTCTTTTACAAGCTTGGTATCCCAACTCTCACAAGTAAAACACAGTCCAATAAAAATTTGGCAGCATAACAATGCTCAGCTAATCAAATCCCTTTCCCTTCTACCTTATTTGTTTTTATAGAAATTTCTTCACTGACACATGTCCTCATGCACAGGGAAATAACTTTTTAGTTAATTTGATTTGGATTATTCACTCCTGCACTTGTCACACTCTCCCCAAGTTATACCAGTAATTACAAATTTTATTTTTATTTAAAAATGTCAAATTCTCTCACAATCCTCAATGTGTTCCTATTTTCACTTGTGTGTATCCCTTTGCTCCCCAGATTCTCATTTAAGGAGTGTCTCCTAACTAGATCTTAGTTATAGTTTAATTATGAGTCTTCTTCTAGTTAGACTAGTGTATTTTGACTCTAGATTTTATTCTATGTACACCCAATCTCTCAAGTTATTATTTATTTCTATTTAAAAATTCATTTTTACTAAATTCATACACACATGTGCATGTTTTATCCAATCTTTATGTTTTTCCCACCTTTTCCTAGAATTAGATTTATCCCAAATTTAATATTTTAAAAAGTCCTCAAATGAAACTTAGACTTAGGCTTAGACTCTTGTTAGGCTTTTCAACTAAAGACTATTGTTTAATTAATTAGTTAATCCAACAAGGTCTAATTATTTTCAAAGTTTTCTAGGCCACCTAGATTTATTGACTCAAGTTTAATTATGCGATGTGCCCTTCAATATGCACCTCTGTGCTCCAAGGGTGCCACTTGCCTTAGACTTGTGTTGGAAGTTGTCCCACCCTTGGAGTCAATACTCCACTCGGTCGACCTTGTGAGAGAATAAGGGATTCTAAGGAATAAGGACTCTGCCTTATTGCGTGCTCCTTAGAAATCTTCGTGAGTGATTGTCTCAGTCTGCCCTCATGGTATCACTGACCCTTCGAACTAGGTAATTGTTAACCTACAGTTCAGATCACGGTGGGAGTGCTACTAGGATGTGACAGGGACAGTTCCACACCTCTCCCTCAATGTTTGGTTTATGTGCATGGCCCCTCTACTCCTTATGTGAGTCGGATTAGCAAGCATCATCAAGCCTGCATCCACTGACAAAACGTTGTTAATAATTCCATATACATAAATCATACTAAAGTCAATCATAAAGCATATGTGCATGAAATGAAATACTCAATAAATACAATCCACTCCCTGACTCAATCTGGAGTCCAAGGGAATCCATCGATGTCGTCAGCATCCTTAACCTGTCATGTGTCTTGCACACACAGGATGACTTGTCAAAAGCATCTATCAATATATATACATCAATATAATTAATAATCCATAACACCTCAACATCATCATATATAAACCATAATCTAAATGAAATCACAATTTACCATACCCAGATCACTTGCAAGCAAGTGTCCTCAAATAATAAGTCAATAATATTGTGCTCAGTAGAGGGGGATGTTACATACACCCCCTCTTGTTTTAAACTTTGTCTTGAAGTTTGTACAATATATATATATATAATCAAGTAAATAAATGTATCTGACATAGATCTATATGTCTAATCTATCAAATGTGTCCTCCCAAGTAGTCAAGTGTGGACTATAACTGTCCCACTGGACCTTGACCTGATCGATTGTTCAATGTCATAGTTGTCGAATGCGATGGTCTAGAATGCAGATTGGCTCTGCCATGAGAGCACCCTCGTCTGACATATGCAAAGAACTCATGTTAATAACATGTGAATGATCATTAATATAATGTCTCAAAACAGATACATGAAATACATCATGCATACACCTCAAATAATCAGGCAAAGCTAGTCGATAAGCCACGGGTCCTTTCTTTTCTGCAACTTCGAAGGGTCCCACAAACCTAGGAGAGAGTTTATCACCATTTTCAAACTTGATCGAACTCTTGTGCGATTTTACCCGTAAGAATACTCTGTTGCCAAATTCATAACTGTGGTCAACACAGTGCACATCAACATAACTCTGATGTCGATCATGCGCTTGTTTAATCATTTTCCTTATCGATTACATATGTTCTTCCATTTCTTGAATCATTTCTAGTCCCACCAGAACCCTGTCCTCAAGTCGATCCCAACTCAACGACGTCCAACACAGTTGTCTGTAAAGAAACTCAAATGGTGCCATCTTAATGGTACTCTGATATTTGTTGTTGTATGAAAACTCTACTAGTGGCAAGAAATATTCCCAATGTTTATGTTGGTCCATTTCATACATACACAACATGCCCTCCAAAATATGGTTCGTTCTTTCTGTTTTTCCATATGTCTCTGGGTGATATGTTGTACTAAAGTTCAGTTGTGTTCCCAAAGCCTATTGGAAACTGGTCCAAAACCATCATGTAAACATTGATCCATGATCGAATATGATCCTTCTTGGTACTCTGTGTAACCTCAAAATCTCGTTAACAATAACTATGGCTACATCCGGTGCCTGATACGTCGTACGCACTGGAATAAAGTGTGCACTCTTTGTCAGAGTGTCAACTACCACAAAAATTGAGTCGTGTCTCCTTACCGTCAGTGGAAATCCAACAATAAATTCCATCGAAATGAATTCCCATTTCGATTCTAGAATAACGTGTGGTTGTAACAATCATGTTGGATGTCTATGTCCAGCCTTCACTTGCTGACATTCTAGACATATCGCCACATAACTAACTATGTCTATTTTCATTCCCTTTCAAAAGAACAAAGGCTTAAGTTTTCCCTTCTTCTTTGTGACTCCCAGATGAGCCACGTACACTGCTCTATGAGATTCACTCAAGATCAAATTTATTAATTCGTCGTTAGGCGATACCTAAATTCTTTCATTAAATCTCAACAATCCATCATTGTCTAATGAATAATCTCCATACCTTGGTACCATCATGGTATCTTGTCCAATATTATTCTTAACTTATTTATACCAGTCATCATCGATTTGTAAAGTTAGAATCTTTTCTCGAAGATTCATCTTAAGAGGTAATACCGAAAATATGTGTGGTTTCCTACTCAATGAATCTTCCACTCGGTTTACACTTCCTTTAATGTAATTAATTTCAAAATCGTATTCGCTAGGTAATTTTGACCAACGCCTATGTCGCGCGTTCAAGTCACTCTGTGCAAAAATATGTTGCAATCTACAACGATTTTTCTTTACTTAAAATTTTCATCCAATTAGATAATGTCTCCAAAATCTTAAAGGATATACAATTACTAATAATTTAATGTCATGTGTTGCGTAGTTCTCTTCATGCCTTCTCAATTTCCTCGAAATGTAAGCGATCACTCGATCATCTTGCATCAAAACTCCACCTAAACCTTCCTTGGATGCATATGTGCATACCAAGAATTCCTTTTCCATGTCAGGGACTTTTAGTATCGATGCAATCGTCAATAACTCTTTAAGTTTTTGAAATACTTCCGCGCAGTTCTCAGTCCATACTAACTTCTTGTTCTTGATCTTCAATTTCGTGATCGGATTTTCTATCTTCGAAAATCCTTCGATGAATAGTCGGTAATATCCTGCTAAACCCATAAAGTTGTGTACTTCTTGTACATATTTTGGTGTTGTCCATTCCATAATAGCCTCCACTTTCGTTGGATATGTAGTGATACCTTCACCAAATATGATATGTCCCAAGTAATGAATCTTCGATTCGTAAAAATAACATTTCGATAGTTTCTCGTACAATTTATATTCTCGTAGACAATGTAGGACCAATCTTCAATGTTTGTCATTCTCTTATTTTTTATGAGAATAGATCAGTATGTCATTAATAAAAACTTGAACAAACTTGTCCAAGTATTCACAGAACACCTCATTCATCAAACTCATGAATACCCCCGAGGCGTTCGTCAATCTGAACGGTAAAACTTTAAACTCATAGTGCCCAAATCTCGTCTTAAGAGAGGTTTTAGGGATATCTTCCTCTTTAATATGTAACTGGTGTTATCTTAATCTCAAATCAATCTTTGAAAACATCG
Organism: Picea engelmannii; assembly: GCA_009831015.1. Classification (NCBI taxonomy): domain Eukaryota; kingdom Viridiplantae; phylum Streptophyta; class Pinopsida; order Pinales; family Pinaceae; genus Picea; species Picea engelmannii. Next base: position 44,996 of record ML808697.1, on the reverse strand, counting down.
TTGCTCCTTCCATCTGATCAAATAAATTGTCAATCCTTGGCAACTGATACTGGTTCTTGATCGTATCTTTGTTAAATTGATGGTAGTCAATGAAAATCCTCCATGATCCATCCTTTTTTCTAAAAAAGATCATTGGCACACCCCACGGTGATACGCTTGGATGTATCAGTCGCAAATCCAACAATTCCTTCAGTTGCATTTTCAACTCCTGCAATTCAGGCATTGACATCCGATATGGCATTCTTGCTATCGATTCAGTTCCAGGTTTCAATTCTATTGTAAACTCCAACTCTCTTTCGAGTGGTAAACCTTGTAACTCTTTTGGAAACACGTCTGAAAACTCTTGTAATACAAGAAGGTTTTATAATCCTTCCCCCTCACCCCTTTCATTTAGCGCTAAGATTGCATATAACTTGCAGCCCTTGCACATACTCTTTTGCAATTGTAGAGAAGAAATAAACCTCAAGGACACTCCTTGGTTTCTTCCTACAATCACTCTACTTTGTCCCAAATCATCCGTCAAACTTAACTGTTTCATATTACAGTTAAGTATCACATCATGTGATTCCAACCAATCCATACCAATCATTATGTCATAAGATCCTAAGATCATGACATAAAGATCTACCTTTGTCAAAAAGTCTCCCAAGTTAAGGCTACAGTCTGTAACCTTTCCTCCAACCTTATGTTTGGCATCCGATGCCATTTCTATGTATCTGAAATCGTCCTGCTCGATTGCCTTTACCTTAATTCTCTTAAGTGTTGCACTAGAGATAAATCTCTTTGTATCACCTAGATCTATCAATATAATGTATTTTTTTTCTGCGATTATACGTGATGTCTCTAGCATAGTGGACTGGTGCTCGGCCTGGTGGTTGTTCACCGCTGCATGTATTTTGTGGGTCTTGCCCAAATCTCTAACTGTAGTGGGTCTTGAATATCTGGCCACTCTAGCCTTCTCAATCAGATAGTCTCGTTGGTAATGTGCCTCACCACATGTCCAACATCCAGTCTTCATTCCAGTGCTCTTGGTCCCCAAAGTAGAAGTTGTTGGTCTAACAATTTGTGATCTTGGTCTGTTCTTTTGAACAGGCCTAAACTGTTGTTGTTGTTGTGGTCCTTTGTAAGGAGTCCTCTACTGAGGATTTTGTTTCCATGATGTTGTAAACATACTTCATTTGAGCATATCTCGATTCCTTGAAGCATGTCTTGTTGGTGTTTGGTGTTGTTGTGCTCCCGATGTCACTTGTACATCCTGTGTAGAGGGAATCCTACCCTGACCCACGTTGTTCAGTTCTTCCTCAGCTATGAGGGCCTTCTGAACTACATCGTGCAATGATTGAGGCATTAGGATCCATACCTTTGCACAAATGTTGAAGTTAAGGCAAAACACAAACTTGTTGACCTTTAACTTCTCTATGTTCAGATGTGGAGCATACCTAAGTAGCTCCATGAATATTGCCTCGTACTCTGGCACCATATGACTGCTCTGTCGTAAGGCGTTGAACTCATTAAGTTGACGCTCAATGGATTCCTCACGCAAGTACCTCTCCCGGAACCGTTCCTTAAATAACTCCCATGAAACGTCTTCGACGACGATGTTTAGTTGAGGTAGGAGCATCTTCCACCATACAAGAGCACTCCCCTTCAACTGAAATACCGCCATGTGGAATTTCATGTTGGAGGTGTAATCACAAAGTGCAAAGCACATCACCATATTCTCCAACCATGCCTTGGCGGCTAAGCCGTCTGTGGCACCCATGAATTCGGGAAACTTCACCTTCTCGAGTTCTTTGTGTATACTACCACTACCAGATGTAGCATGTTGTGAACCCTCATTGGGTACAGACACTCTTCCCTCATCTCGATCAAGGCGGTTAATCAATGCCTCAGACATCCTCTGGAAGGATCTCATCATACCTACCACATCTCCCATAGAAACCTTCTCTTGCTCAGCATTCTACTCATCTCCCTGGGGGTTAGACCTTTCTCGCATGGGTACTATCGGAGGTGTCACACCTCTTCCTCCAGCACCACTTTGTCTACTTCCCCTGCGTCCTCTAACCATGATTACCTGCAAGAATACTTTCAGATTTTTATTAGCGATCTAATTCAATCATTTAGTTTAACATAGTGGATGGCGTAATGGTCCAATGTCGCAAGGTTGAACCCACTCTGATACCATATGTAACAGCCCCTCTGTTACGTCATAAAATAATTGAGAATCGGTAAGAGATGTTTTTTTTTTTTTTAAACATCATTAGAATAAGTGAAACATGATATTAACATACTTCAGTAATATACATTTTATTTCATTCATCTCATTGTACAACTAGATTTAGATACAATTTCAATGTATTAAGGATCTACCATATCACATAACATCACATACAATGTCTACCCACCCAACCTATCATGCAAGGTTAGGACCTCCAAGTCACATAATCAATGCTCAAGTCTAGGATCCATCCAATTGATTTTGACCATTTAAGGTCTCAAGACTGGCGACTGTTCTGAGGAACAAGGAAGTATCTAATTCCCATATCTTCAATCCATTCCAAAGTTCAACTATAATTTCCAACATTCTTAACTACATTTTCTTCAAGCACAAAAATATGATAACACGGTCACCACTTCATAACACAAATGCATACTACTACAATAATTCATCATCTTACTCATTTAAAGGATAGGAAGAATTTCAATAATAACAAGACATACACTTAAACAGTAAAACCAGAGACCTTCAACAGAAAACCTATTAAAAATGATAGTTTCATCCTTACTCAAGTTTACTTGGAATAAGGGTGACAATCCTCCATGGTACAACCATGTAGGTAGATATCTGAATTACAACAATTAAAAGGAGAAAAACAAGAGAAGAAAAAAAAGTTATCATACACAAGAGGGAACCGTAAGCACACTCTGTACTTTCTGAACTAATAGGTATTGTGATGAAGGGATTCTACAAATGTGTGAAAGTCTGTGTTGAGAGTGAGTTAAAATTTCTAAAATAAACTTGAATTTCTCTTCTGGGTGTCAAGCGAAAATGCGTCCAGAGTCAACTCCAAAAGTGCATAGATGAGCCTCTTGAAGGCCCAAAGTTCAAAAGGAACAATGCTCGGTGTCCATAGAGACCACTCAAGGTGGGCGAAGGCATTAAATTTTTGGAAGAACGAATCTCAGGAGAGATGCACAAGTGAGCATTAGAGTTCACTTCAATAAGTGGCAAAGCTTAGGAGAAAAAACGTGTGCAGGGCTCAAGTGAGGAAATCACGAGTGTGAAATCCTTTGAAATAATTAGTGGATGGGATCTGCTCATGAGGAGTCAAAATCCCCGCAACCATCCGATCAGACAGGAGTAGCGCACTCATTAAACCCTGATACCTTCGAGCTTCGTTACTTCGGTAGATCTGAGTTGTTTGTATTAAAAGAGCCCCGAAGCCTAAAGTTGCAGAGTGAAACTACACCGTAAATCGATGAGTGGATCCTAGTTGTTGGATCCACAAGAGTTCGGTGATTCTGCAAGTTTGGTTTGTAACTGTAAATAATTAATAAAACCTTGAATCTTTGAAGTCCCGTAGTGAAGGACAGTCATAGATATAGCGATCGATCGAGGACCATTATCTCTACGAGCCTTCATTTTTCGAAGGTTTGGTAATTCGACGCTACGGCGAATTTGAGTCATGATGTTTAAAAGTTAAGGAACTCCCGGAGTCCCAAAGTTTGGAGTTAATCCTGGCCATCAACTATTGGAAAGATGTGAGTCATAGATCTTTGAGTTATTCGAGATTCGACTCTCTGGCTAAGTTAAGGTGTAGTTGCTAAGGAACAAGAGAACCTCAAATTTCAAAAGTCCTGGAATGAAGGTCAACCGTAGATTTAGTGATTAATCAAGGACCATTAGATCTCAGAGTCTTCGTCCTTCAGAGTTTTGGTAGTTCGACACTCCGAAGAAATTGAGTTGTTGCTGAAAAAAGGGGAGGAACTCCCATAGTTCCGAATTCTGGAGTCGACAATTGTTGATCTAAAGAGGAGTGTAAGCCATCAGATCCTCGAGACTTTTGGCAGTTCGACAATCTAGGTGAAATAGTTTGAAGTTGTGGAAGTAGAAAAACCCCAAAGCCCGGAGTTCGATAGTGGATCTCCACCATAGATCCTCACGTGAGGAAAATCTCCTCCAGCCATTAGATTGAGTTCTTAAAAGTTAACGAAGGAAGGTGGAAGGGTAGGGTTAACCTACATTGTCGATCAACTCAATTTATGACCGAATTCGACCAATAACCCTCTGGGTGGAAAGGAGTGTTGAAGTTGAAAAACCTTCGAAGCTCCAAATAACACCCTTTTTGGTTAGTGCTAGGTTCTATCCCTTGGTCACATGCATAACTTGACAAGGAAAAAAGGCTAATGCCTAGGATTTAAAGTAAGTAAAATCTCCCGAAGAACCTTCAAATGGGCATCCCACGATCCTGAAGATTATGAAATTAAACTATGAATTAAACACAGACATCCATACTACAATTACTTCATATTTATCAACAAATTCGACAAAGAAAAACACGATATAAATTCAGATTTGACGAAATTCAACAGAGGTCCATAATACAATGAAACTGAAATGACATAAGCATTAGCAGGAAAATGATACAAGTTTTCGGATCTAGAATACATTTCGACAGAGATCCCTTCATATGAATTGGATTAGGATTTAAATGAAATTAACATAGAACTCACGAATACGAATTCAGACTTAATTCCACAGTTTACCAGCAAACAATACACCATAAATTCCTTAAATAATCTCAACTAAAAATCTAATCATACAATTTCAAATAAGGAGAAAATACAAATTTTAGAACATAGACCATACACAAATATAAATTTAAAATTTACTATGAGGATCAAGCCACTCAATTTTAGATTTGCAGAAACGTCCAGAATTACAGCGAAAATTAAAAATATAAACACTGTAACTATTATTCATTTGGCAGCAACTGTAACATTTGGTATTCATACTTTCCAGTGATTCTATAGTGATCCTATCAAATTAACATACTAATACACTTGTATTACAAAATAAATTCAGAATATAAAAATACCAGAACCAATGAAGGTGATGTAATGAAGATCCCCTTCAAGTCGTGCACTCCTTCCTTTCCTTCGCTTGCTAATCACAGAGAATTCACCGATACCTCCCAGCCAATGCTAGGGGTACTCTTCTTCCCCCTTAGCTCCTCGAGCTACAAAGGGGACACACACAAGAAACCAACAATAATAGCTCTAAGACTTGCCTCTCAAGGAAGAGATTCCACTCTTTTACAAGATTGGTATCCCAACTCTCACAAGTAAAACACAGTCCAATAAAAATTTGGCAGCATAACAATGCTCAACAAATCAGCTCCCTTTTCATTATACCTTATTTGTTTTTATAGAAATTTATTCACTGACACATGTCCTCATGCATAGGTAAATAACTTTTTAGTTAATTTAATTTGGATTATTCACTCCCACACTTGTCACACTCTCCCCAAGTTACACCAGTAATTACAAATTTTATTTTTATTTAAAAATGTCAAATTCCCTCACAATCCTCAATGTGTTCCTATTTTCACTCCTAGGTGTCCCTTTGTTCCCCGAATTCTCATTTAAGGAGTGTCTCCTAACTAGATCTTAGTTAGAGTTTAATTATGAGTCTTCTTCTAGTTAAACTAGTGTATTTTGACTCTAGATTCTATTCTATGTACACCCAATCTCTCAAGTTATTATTTATTTCTATTTAAAAATTATTTTTTATTAAATTCATGCACACATGTGCATTTTATCCAATCTTTATATTTTTCCCGCCTTTTCCTAGAATTAGATTTATCCCGAATTTAATATTTTAAAAAGTCCCCAAATGAAACTTAGACTTAGGCTAAATCTTAGACTTGTGCTTAGACTCTTGTTAGGTTTTTCAACTAAAAACTATTATTTAATTAATTAGTTAATCCAACAAGGTCTAATTATTTTCAAAGTTTTTTAGGCCACCTAGATTTATTGACTCAAGTTTAATTATGTGACGTGCCCTTCAAGATGCACCTTCGTGCTCCAAGAGTGTCACTCGCCTTAGACTTGTTTTGGAAGTTGTCTGACCCTTGGAGTCAACACTCCACTCGTTCGACCTTGTGAGAGACTAAGGTATTCTAAGGAATAAGGACTCTACCTTATTGTGTGCTCCTTAGAAATATTTGTGAGCGATTGTCTCAATCTGCCCTCACGGCATCATGGACCTTTCAAACTAGGTAATATTTAACTTCAGTTCATACCATGGTGGGAGTGCTAGTAGGCTATGACATGGACGTTGCCACACCTCTCCCTCAATGTCTGGTTTATGTGCATGGCCCCTCTACTCCTTATGTGAGTCGAATTAGAAAGCATCGTCAAGCCTGTATCCACTAACAAAACGTTGTCAATAATTCCATATACTTAAATCATACTAAAGTCAATCATACAACATATGTGCGTGAAATGAAATACTCAATAAATACAATCCACTCCCTGTCTCAATTTGGAGTCCAAGGGAATCCATCGATGCCATCAACATCCTTAACCTGACATGTGTCCTGCACACTCAGGAAGACTCGTCAAAAGCATCTGTCAATATATATATATATATATATATATATATATATATATATATAACCAATAATCCATAACACCTTGGCATCATCATGTATAACCCAAAATATGAATGAAACCACAAAGTACCATACCTGGATCGCTTGCAAGCAAATGTCTTCAAAGAATAAGTCAATAATAGTGTCCTCAGTAGAGCGGGATGCTACAATATGATATAATAAACGTGCCTTATGAAATGTATATGTGTTATATAGCATGCACAATATAATGCATATGTATTGTTCCATTCATTTAAAAAGAATGTATAGGGTTACACCTTAGGATGAGTCAAATTAAAACGTTTTAGTTTGAAGAAGTCTTATAGTATTATGGGGACGAATTTGGAAACTTGAAGGAGACTTATATTAGGAAGAGAAATCGTAATTTTGACAAATCATCAAGGTTGAGAAATATTAAGTGCCATAATGGGTGGAAGGAATAAGGCATATGGTTTTTATTCATGTCTTTGGTTCATCAAGAAAACCTTTACTTTTCAAAACTGGGTTTGAGAAGTGACTTGTCACTTAAGGTAGACTAGTGTTCAACCTAAATAATGCGAAGATAGTCTATAAAAATCCATCAAAACACTTGCAAGTGGGGACATTCCCACCAATATTCGACATAGATAATTGGATCTTCCACTGATTCATTAAGATGAAGTTGATTAAGAAGAGGTGGAAACTCTTGAGGATGGAAACATGGTGATTGCATCTTGGAAACGCTTGAGGATGGAACATGGGAATTGCATCTTGGAATCTCTTGTTAAACAATTTAAAATTGACCAAACTATCTCTTATCTAATTGAAATATTGTGAAACAACTAAATATTAGTTATTTATTATAATTGAAAAAAAAAAAAAAAAAATCTTTTAAATCATCATAAACTCGGCTTTGATTATATAATAAGAAATCAATATTTTTGGTAACATGTAATTATATTATAGTAATTACATATTTGTGAGAGTTCTTAGTTAACACTTATAGTACCAAGTGTGGAGTATTTATACATAACATAATAAGAATAGATCAATTTTAACTACCACTCCCTAGAGATTTTGATATTGCAACTGTCATAAAAGATAATAAGAGAATGAGCATACGAATAAAAGAAAACTTTTCAATAGATTTTGGATCAAATTCATGTACATAATCAAAAAAAAAATGGAAAGCTTCAACATGGTGTTACTACAGGCAACAAAATTGTATGTTATATGATATATTTTCGATGATATATACATTATATTTTAACTTAAAATTTTGCATTTAACATTTTTCTACATTAATTTTGATAATTCCATTATTATAAATGTGTATACGAAAACTTTTCAATAGATTTTGGATCAAATTCATGTACATAATAAAAAAAAATGAAGAGCTTCAATATGATGTTACTACAGACAACAAATTATATATTGTATAATATCTTAACAAATTATATATTGTATAATATCTTTTCAATAATATATATATTATATTTTAATTTAAAATTTTGCATTTAATATTTTTTTACATTATTTTTTATAATTCCATTATTGTAAATGTAGTATACTAAATGTCATGGCCAATTTCATTTCAAGAACATTTCATTTTTTAATCAAAAATGATATGGTAAAGAACATTTCATTCTTTAATCAAAAGCTATATGGTGGTGATAAAGTTATTTCAATAGAGAAGTTGGTCATTGTTGTGTTCTCAATATGACACTATGGGGATCATTTTGTTCTCAATATGACACTATGAGGATCATATGAATGCAATGTTACATATATTAAAATATTTTTGTCATGATTAAAAAAAATAAAAATAAAAATTATGACAAAGTTTTTAATAAATAGTTATTATATTTTTTTATGTTATATTATTTTTAAATTATATTATTCTACTCATTTATTCAATTTGGTCATTGTTTTGAAATTATGGGAAGTACATGAATGCAATATTACATATGTTAAAATATGTTTGTTATCGACAACTCATTTATTCAACTTGGTCATTGTTTTGTTATTAATATGACACTATGGGAAGCACATGAATGCAATATTACATATGTTAAAATCTGTTTGCCATCGACAACTCATTTATTCAACTTGGTTATTATTTTGTTATAATATGACATTATGAAAATCACATGAATGCAATATTATATATGTCAAAAAGACTCATTGATTCAACTTGGTTATTATTTTGTTATAATATGACACTATGAGAATCACATGAATGCAGTATTATATATGTTAAAATCTTTTTAATATTAAAATATGTTTGCCATGGACAACAAACAAAAAAAACTATGACAAAGTTTTCAATAAATAGTTACCAATTTTTTATTTATTGTGTATTATTCTTAAATTACATTATCTATTCATTTATTAAGCGTAATATTTCCATACCAAAGATATTCTAAGTTGTCTTAGAATATTATGGTTGGGAAAAATGATTCTATAACCACATAAATCTAAAACAGTTTTTGATAAATAATGCTTTCAAAGCTCCACATAAACCCTTAAATAGTATCTAATAAATCTAAAACAGTTTTTGATAGATAATGCTTTCCAAACTCAATTGTATGTAAAATACAATTTATTAATAAATAAATGAAAGAAAACATCATCACAATGAGGAGAAAGGGATCTCTATCATGGTTTGCAATAAACAATGAAAAAGTCTTATGAGAAGATACACTAATAAAATAAGTTTATATCACAAAAGCAGTGAAGCATTACCAAGCAAAGAAGATGCCAAATCCACCAACGAAGCAGACACTTTAAAGAAAAACATAAATGGAGTTCCAAGTGGGAGTCATTCAACTTATATAAATTATTAATAAATCATTGATATGTGCGAGTCATTCAACTTATATAAATTATTAATAAATCATTGATATTATGTATAATTTGGATTATCTTTATAACTTTGATGGATGAACTTAGCATTTATTATAACATCCAAGTTTTTCTATTTTTCTTAAAACTAGAAAGAATGTATAACTTTATATTCAAAGAATAGATTCAACATGAAATCAATTGTGCAAATCTAAACAACTCTTGTGCCCATAAGAATGGGCCATAGATTGGAAATAAAAAAGCCTATATGAAATGTGGCTAGAAATGTGGCTAGCATGTGAAAACATTTATCGTTTGAAATTATTTTATACAACTTATATAATTGATACAAAATATCAATATAATCTGAGTGGGTTTAATGATTAAGAATATGTGTTTTTTCATAAGAGATCACAACTTCAAATTCAAAAGGGGGTAGGGTATGTATACCTTCGTAGATTTTACTAGTCAAAATCATTGAGCGAAGAAATTCTCATACACCAATTTAATGTATGGCTTGACCATGACCTTAAAAATAAATTATTATTATTATTATTAATATGTTTTTACCACCTTTTGATATTGAATTCAGCTTTTGCATGCTTATGGTAGTCCCAATATCAAATAGAATTCCTCCTTTCAAAACATGTGGTCGAGTAGGAGGTTCAATGTAAGTGTCTAAGAAATGGATCAACTATTTACCTTTCTCGCATATTTAGAATTTGTGAAAGTAGAGAGATGGAATTTATTTTGATATTGAATTTGAAAATTATCTAAATCGTTCAAGTCTAGCTATAGTTTCTTAAAAATGTTTTTCATAAAATTATGAATGTTCAATATCACAAATCATGATTGCAAAGATATGTGGGAATGTTATAAGAGAATGTCCATTTAAATTGCGACATTGGTAGTTTTTTAGGGTTTAATATGAGGTTGCCCGTGGGAAAAACCATTGGAACTCGTGAATGAGGTAATTTGGTAACTCATGAGGATCTCCCTTGGGGCATTATGTGAAGACTTGCAATGCTCCATACAGATGGCTATAAGGCATTTCAAGGAAGTACTCAAGATGATTATTCAAGAAGAGGGTGCATCTGGTTATATTTATTTATTATACTTCAAACACAAAAGAAGAGAGAAGAAAAAATATGAAAACGAAAATGAAGATTGGGTAGGTGAAGGTAGGGAAAAAGAGATGCAAAAATATTAAATTCAAAATCTAAAAACAATTTGAAAATTGTAAATGAAATGAAAAAAATTGTAAAAGTACTAAATTCAACAACAAAGGAGATATAAAGATATAATTGGATGAGAGGAGACCATGTATCCAATTGTGATTTGGTGTGTTTAAAGACACCGATGTTCTTAACGCTTTCATGTGCCATAGACCCAATTTGTAACTTGGGCACATAAAAGGCTAAATGCTATAAATTTCAAAAGCAAATAAGAGTAGCTCAATGAAATTGTAAGACAAATGTAAAACATGAACTTCAAGAAGGAATAACTCACCTACAATTAACATCATATTACTAGTTGCATCACTCACTCAAGTAGTCCATTTGTATCTTCTCTATTGCTAACGGTATCCATCAATTTCTCATGATTAGAATGAGGTATGCAATAGCGTACCTATGACTTATGATTCTGGAAAGTGTCTATAACTTGATGTTTATATCAATTATTAGGTTGGTGAAGTGGTATAAAATATCTCCGGCACTAGGCAAACATCAGCCCCATACATGGTCTTACGACTTTGCGAAGACCTGTGTTTTTGGTAAGCAATCGCTCGGGCCTAATCACTGCGACCTCCTGAGGAGGCACCCCTTCTCCCAAAGTTACGGGGATATTTTGCCAAGTTCCTTAGAGAGAGTTGTCTCATGCCCCTAGGTATTCTCTACCTACCTACCCGTGTCGATTTTGGGTACAGGTACCCGTTTGTTAAAGGTCAACCTAATTTGTAATCTTGAAATACATCCATTCCTTCTTTTTTGTTGTGCATTTGTGTCACGTGTTCACCTTAAATAATTGTTGACCCAAACATTCATTATTTTCATCATTCATTACTACTTCAAGGATGGTTTACTTGCCTTGAGGCAACTTGCTAACCAATAGTTAGTCATAATGCATGGTCATCCAAACGAAACCATTGTTAACCAACATCAACTACAATCAACTTGAATTCAACTAAAGGAAACCAAGGTCATCCAAATTCAATTGAAGTAAACTAAAGTCAACCATATTTAACATAGGTTAGAAAAATATAACAAAATTCAACCATAATCAACCTAAGTCAATAATAGTCAAGGAAACCTAACTGTAATTAACCAAAATCATGAAAATTTGACTAAAGTCCACCTTGAAAACAAATGAAAGAAATTATAATCAAGATAACTAAAAGTCAACCGTAAACAACAATAATCAATCAAATTCAACCATATTTAACTAATGCCAATAAAAATTAACTATAATGAAAAAAAGTGAATTGACGTCAACTAGAATTGATTGAAGCTAGTCAAAGTCAACCCAATCAACTCTAATCCATCAAAGTGAATTATAATTATGACAAGGTGGGGGCAGATAATTTGCATTATGGACATTGTCTTGTGTCCCACCCTCATGGGGTGAACAATGTTAATGGGTAAGAAAAACAAAAACATAGTAATGGGTTTTCCTTCAAAACTTTGTCAATATGCCTAATTTTGATTATATTTTTAGCTATTTAAAACAAAATAACTTTTTATGAAACTAAAAACATTGTAGAATAAATTCTAAAGATACTATTATTTTTTTTCTAGAGATATTATTGTTTTCATTTTATTTTTTAAATTTACTAATAACATATATCATGATTTCAAAATACAATGCCCTATTGTTTATTGTTTCTATCATAACTTTTGATGAAATTAACCATTAATTATATGTTGCACCAGTAGAATGCAAGCTCTACAAATAAAATAAAAAAATCATTACAGTATACCCCTCAAGTGTTGTGTATATATAATGTCATAGTTTCAAGGCTTAGTGACTTTAATATTTTTTAAAATATATATAAGAACAATTGTGGATTTTTTTTGGGAAAATAGTGTCAAAATAGTACCAACTATGCTTTACAACTATACAAAATTTTATAAATAAATAATATTAATTAGTTTTTATAGTATTATGTGTATATAGGCATATAATGTAAATATGATCATATTAAGAGAATCATTTTTCAAAAACAAAATCATGAATCCTTCCACAACATATTTGAAAAATTTTAACATCTACCAAAGATAAATAACTTGTCAACCATGAGTCAATGACAAATAGCATAAGATTATTTCCATAAGAAATATGATAGCAAATGAGAACAACAAGCTTCTAATTCTTGAACTTATTGGCAATCATGTTTCTAGGAAAAAAAATATCTTTGCTCTATGTCGAGAAAATTATAAAATTGTTGTTCTTGACTATCACTTCAAAAAATTAGGTTTAATTTTACTTTGGAAGACAAATGCAAAGTCACTATGGCACAACATATTCCTTTCAGATTGAAAATATGTAACTTAGTTCAATCCAAGGGGTCTCCACTCAGTGAACCTATGGAATAGCACATGCATTCATGGGATATTAAAAGATACCTCTAATTTCACTAGATATTGATAAATACCTCCCAAAATCATTTTGTTGAACCCCTCTCCCAACACATCTTTATAATAATAATAATAAAACCCTACTTTACTAGATACCCCATATTTTTACTAGATACCCCTTTTTATACCCCCCAATACCTATAAACCCTCTCATAACCCACATCCCCACACCAATACCTACAATATATTGACTCTATTTTTCACAATTCTAAAACCCCTTTTATGAATGAACGTAATAAGATATTGGTCAACAAGGTGAAGACCCCATGGTTCAAGCCCCTTCAAAATCATTTTCTTTAAAATTAATGTCAAATACAATCTTGGAAATCATAAAAATCACTTAGTCTTAATTCCCTAGGCCCAAAAAACCTCAATTCTTCACTAAATCAATTTGATTATCTTCTTTGTCTTGCGCACTAACATGGAATTTCATGCACCCTCTATGATTTACAGGTTGGCAACTTATTCACTATGATTTTCCTTTTCTAAAGGTAACAAGTCTCACTTTAGGATGACTCTTCTTTGACCGGTTAGCCCATTTCTTCAACTCTACCTAGAAAACACGGCCTCAACCCCTCCAAAACCTCTCTAATTCATCTTTCTCAATGATCTCCATGATGACTTTGTCACGACTTTTACAATTCCTCTAGTTGTGGATCGATTCTTTATGGGAATCTACATTATTCTTCGCACATTCTTCTATGATTCCTTTTCTATAACATGGATCCTTTTCAACAAGATGGTGATTCCTCTTATGGCAATATATCATGGATTCTCCTTTGTCATGGCCCTATGACTCTAACAAGGGTTAATATATTTCCTCAATGAACCTAATGGCCTCACAGAAAGTACTCTATCCCTACAACTTATTTTCTAGTTGGGATAGACTAATCTCATACCATAATGGTGGAATTCTTGAGTCTCATATGTAGGGAATTTGGCTTCCTTAATCTCATATGCACAAGAAACTCTACCTATTGATTGATTTAATATCCCTAAGGACCCACGACTTTGTCAATATATAACCATGAATACATTTCATGGGATACCAAATTATGGTTATGACAACACTTTTTAGATATTTACTTAAGAAAAACAAATTATTTATGTTGGGTCGAGTTGTAATTTATTGTTTGTCCAATGATCCTTCTATCCAATGTATGTGAACCCAAACTACTTCTCTTCACCATGGCTCTAATACCATCTGAGTTTTATATACACATACACATATTTGTGGATAGAAATACACAATAAGGAGAAAGAATAAATTTATTCATTATCAAATAATGCAATGTCTCACTATATAGTAGGACCATATGATTTCTCTAAATAGCTCCCAAAAACTTAAGCATTTAACCACTACAATGAATAACTCGTTAAAACATCACTTTATGACAATTTTTTATAAGGCTTTTAAGTCTTAATTATGAAATCTAAATTTTAATTATGAACATTATATCTAAGATCCTTCATACGATCCCATAGATAATGAAACATAAAAAAATTATAATGATGATTAACGTCCACTAAGACCAATTGGTCTATCAAACCTTAAAAAGGTAAGAGATTACTTTGATTTCTTTAAAATTGTATTTCAATGCTCAAAGTATTGAGAGAAGTGTTCCAAGATCACCATATTTTTGATGAATTAGGATGTTAGGGAGGTTTTTATTGTGGCAAATATTTTTAAATTGGGATCTAATATAGGTATAGGCAGGGAAATCTAAGAGAAAATGGCTTTCATCTTCTACCTTCTTAGAGTCACAAAGGTGATAGATTCTTTCATCCCACGGTGATTTGGGAATTGGTCCAATGCCCAATTTCACTATGTAGCTCGTGAGAGTTTTTTCTTATTTTAGCAATGTTCATTTTCTTATTTGCACTTCTCAAAATAGAGAGGTACTTTTGATATTCTAAATTAGGGTTGACCACCTCCTTGTAGTATATTAATTTCCTTTTATCCACTAATTCTTTATCACACCACATATTCTCATTAAATTCAAAAGTTATAATATTTGTAATATTATCGGTATTCTGGATGATGGCTTCTTCTTGTATTCCCCAATGATTTAGCCAATATTTGGCATCTTTATGCCATCCATGCTTGAGTTGTTGGTGGTTTTTTCTAGAGTTTGAAGCAATTTTGGGGAGCCTATTATCATCTACGTTGTTTATCTTGTTCTTGTAAGTTAGGTATCTAATCATAGCAATGCTCTCAATGGGGAAAGGCTTGCTTCTGTGAGGAGGATAGGATAAGGTGTATTTCCTTAATTTTGAAATTACAAGTTATAAAATTATTTTGGATATGTTCTATCTTTCTCCAAGATTCTCTAGATATACTGCAACCCCAAAATCCACATCCATATAAGATAACCAGAGTGACGAGAGTGTGAAAGAGGATTTTTTTGTGTCTCAAAGCCAAAGGTCTGTTGATTTACAATTGCTTTCAATCCCACAATAAGATTTCCATCATCCATTTGTCCTTTTTTCAACGCTATAGTTTCAATTGAGCTTGTGGTGGATATCAATCCCAATATATTTGTATGAAGACACTTCCTCCAAGCTATTGATGTCATAAACAAAAGCATCATAGGTGATCCTTTTGGATTTAATTATCATAACCTTTGTTTTGGCAATGTTCACAGTCATGCCCGTGGTAGAGAAGAAGTCCTTGAGGATTATTAGTTGCTTACCTAGGTCATAGGGACTCTTTTCCATAAGAACAATATCATCAACATAAAGAAGGAGGATGATTATTATACTAGTGAGAGTTGGGCCAACACAACCTACATCCTCCAAACAATATTCTAACTTATCAATATAGATGTTGAAAAGGGTAGGGGATAAGAGACAACCTTACTTGACTCCTATATTACAATTACTTTCTTCCAACCATCCCTCAGTGTTCCTAAACTCGGAAGTAACTTTCTCATATAGCCTTAATGCAGTTGCTCTTAACTCGAAAGGGACTTTAAGTTCTTCTAACCTATTCCACATATTAGTCTTAGTCATAGTATCAAAAGCTTTTCTAAAATCAATGAAACAACAAGGGAGATCAGTTTTATCATTACGACATGCTTCTACAATGATCCTAAATGTAACAAGGTGATCCACAATGGAATTGTAACCTCTAAACCCAGCATGGCTTCTATATCTGTTTCCATGGATTTCTAGCCATGTACTAATATTATTTTCCAAAATACTTATGTATAGCTTAGATAAAATGGGGCTAATCATAATGGTCCTATAATTAGAGGGATTGATTTTATCCCTAGTTTTAAAAATAGGTACAATGAGGCGTTGATTCCAAGGTTTTGGGAAGCCTTGTTGGATAGCTAAATTGAAGAACTTATGTATGTGGGGATGAGGATAGGTCCTCCAATTTTTAAAATTTCAACTTGGTAACCTTCGATGTCCTTATATTTTCCTTTTGAGAGCCGCTTAACCCCAAAATCAAAGTCTTCTATAGAAAACACTTCATCCTTTGTAGAGATATTTGGAATTTTATCCATGACATTAGGGGATTTATACATATTTTTAAGGTAGAAATTACAATCCTTCAAGGGAATCCTATTATTTTCTTTAGTTTTACGAGTTAGAATTTGCCTCCATAATTTCTTAGGATATATCTTAAATAGGTGCAAAAGCTTATCATGCTTTCTATTTATATAGACTTTTTTTTCGTTTAATTAAGGTTTTGTATACATTTATCTTATCTTATTTTAAATATGCATTGGAAGCATCCCTAATGGATTTTCTAGCAATTTTACATTCATTATCGTACCAAGGGTTAGTTGTACTATTTTTATTTTTACGTAGCACCTCCATAGAGAATTTGTTAATGGGAGTAGAGAGGGTTGTTGTAAAATTATGATAGTCATCTTCTATATTGTTCTAATATGATATGAGTTTTAAAGCATTAATTAATTATTCTAAGAAAAGATTGACTTTATGTTTGTCAAAAAGTAAGTGCCTTTGGTTGTTAAAGTGCTCTTCAATGGATCTTTTGTGCATGGAAAAGTTAAGAGTTAGGGTTAAAGGTCTATGATCTGAGTCGGGGTTCATGGTCATCTAAAATATCAAAGTTTAATATTTGGTTGTATATGGGTATATCTAATATTACATAATCAATGACACTGGTACCCGGTCCATGGATACAAGTCATCCTATTAGAATTTGGCCACTTCCTTAGACAATTGCAAATTATTAATATTGAGAACTACATAGCTTGATTAACTTAGTACCAAACAAATTCTTGATCAGGTCTTCGGAGTGTCTTTTGTAACTATTAGTTAAATCAATGTCCTCATCTAGCCAAAGAGGATTAGGGTTGGATTCACTACATAAAATAATAGATTGAATGGTTGCAGTTCTAGTATTAAAGTCTCCTAACATAAGGATACTACCTTCATTTCTCATATTGTAGATATCTTGCTCTAAGATTTTGTAGGGACAAATCTTATCTAGATTGTTTTTTGTATAAAAAGTAGAGTTAATAGGTGTGAAATAACATATTGTTATAGAAATATTATTAGCGTTAATATCATAAATCTCCATCCATATGTGTTGATTGAGAGGATATTTCTTATGAAACCAAATGTGAGGAGAGATGTTCATTTTTATGTAACAAGTTATGCCTCCAATCCCTCTATAGGAGGACTTCTTGTTCCATGTTGACCACAAAACAAATCCTTTGATATTAGGAACCTTACATTCTTTATGCTCCAAAGTTTCAACCAACAAAATAATGTCAATGTCACTCGAGATCCAACTTAGTATAGGCCCTTTACTCCATGGAAAACCATGGCATTTCCAAAAGAGGATCCGAATTGTCCCAAATTGTTATTTATCATTATCTTTTTTGTTTATATCCCTAATAATATCCTTTCTATTCCAAATGATTTCCCATTTCTCTTCCTTCCTGGTTTCTTTCACCTTTTGAAATTCCTTCCTTGATTCAGCTTGGTCCTCTGGAATGAGGTCTTCATTGATAAATATTCATGACCCTTTTAAGCTTGGATTTTTGATAAGTATGTGATCCGAAAATAGCTTTTAACGACAATGGTTGAGTTATAAAAACATGAGTTCATTAACCATTTAGAAATTTGATGAAAGAGGAAGAATTAATGATGAAAAATGGCATCCATATAACATATACAGATCTAGAAATAAGCATGAAGAAACAACAAACCATAACAACAAAAGTTGATAACAGAGTTCGGCAATCTCACCTACATCTTTGGGCCTTTGTCTTAGTGGGTGAGGCTTTCTTATTTCTATTGAAAGCTTCAAAAATACATCATAACAATGTCAATTGGATTAAAAACTAATCTGGTTGTGATCTTCTAGATCTCAAGAACCCGTCACAACTGATGGCACTGAAAATGAATGAACAAAGCTCCTGGAAATGGCCCACAAAGTTGCTCTCCTCAATGGTTTCCCTGCATAAAAATGGATTTGGCTTTACAATTATTCGGCATTTCCCTGTTCTCAACCTCCTTTAAGGTTTTCAAGAACCTATGGTTTATATAGGCTCGAATTTGGCAACAAACTCCCAACTTCTCCCCAATATCTGGCCTTAAAAAGGGCTCCAGGTCCCCCAATATTGGCCAAAATCTCTCAAAACTAGCTGAAATAACCATAAAAATCATATAATAAGGTAAAAATACCCAAAAATGGACAAAATGCAGGGTTCAGCCCCTTTTCTCCAGGCCCCTGGGCATATACAGCAATTCCATATGGCCCTGGACTAGGTTATTGCGCTAGCCCCTCCAGAGTAGGCCCCTGGTCCTGTGGCTACAACCCATGTGGCCAATCTCCCATACCTCCACACGCAAAGTATTTGGTTGGGCCCCTGGTCGTGTGCCTTGGTCGGCAGGCTAGCCCGACCGACCGAGCGCTTATCCACACACATTCGCGCTATAGTTTAAAGAGTGGGTATATGCGATCACACATGTGATCGGGGGCTAATAATGCAATAAAACCGCGCCAAAGTAAAGTGCAATGGTTATATGATAAGGTTATATGGAATCGCGTCGAAGTTGGGGCTAGGACCCAACCCTTTACTCCACCCGATTTACATAAACGTAGGTTTTAATGCAACATTTAGACCATTGATTACAAGGACTAGTGTGGACGGGCCGGTATCCCAACCCTGCCAAAACACTTGTCACCTGGACCGGAGGTCACGGGTTTGACTCCCTAGGAGTCCATACCAATTTTGCTAACCGTCGACCAATGGAGGGGTGCCACGTGGCAACCCAAGACTGGGCCACGTGGCACCATTACATTCGCCCTCTACTGCCATGTGTCAACATCCAACTCGTCCACATGTCAACCACATCTGCCCAGTCAACATGCCACTATACCTGCCACATCATTGTACGACYTGTACAGTTAGTTGCCACGTCRGCACTGTACGAACTATACAATCAGCAAAAAAAAATTGCATGTTTGACGAAATGAACAGAACATGATATCTTTCGCATACGACGTTTATTTGAGCCCRTTCAAGTTGTGTTGGGTTCGTAACRACGAGACCTACGCACACATCCATTTTGAAGCGATTCTGAGCACTTTGATTTTTAGGCCTTCCTGGACCCATTATGGATCACGCCTCACCACTAAGACCTTTTGGTCCTCCAAAAGGATACTAATCAGTGATCAAATGCGAGATAGGCCACCCCACTTGTTTTATGTCTTTAAACTTTGTCATGTGCACCTGTCTCATCAAGATCAACTGTAAAACAATCATGATAACTAAAAGCATATTGTTAGCCACTTGTACTCTATCACATCTTACTGAAGCCACTATCATCCATGTTGACAACATTACTAATGATAACATCAGAAATATGACTGCAAATGAGCTAATATGCTTGTAATAATTGCACGACATTAGCTTATCTTGAACCAAAGTATGATTGAAATTCCATTCTACAATCATCTCATGTTCTTGCTTAATATTAATTACTTGATTTGGGACAATTATAGGTGTGTTTCTTGCACAAGATGTCTTTCTTAATTGTTCCATTGTTTGAAGAGATTGATTTTCTTTTAAGTGATGAGCATGTATAACATATTCTTTGCCTGCTTTGACTAAGTGATATTGATTATGTTCCCTGTAGAATATTGCTTTGCGATCATACAAATAAGGAATGGCTAAGACCATTATGCATTCATTGAGTGGCACCACATCACATGTTACCTCATCCACAAACTTAGATGAAATTGCAAACTTTAATGTGCATTGTTTTTTTATGTGCAATTTATGATTGTTGCTTACCCATTTAAGTGAGTAAGGCTTATGATGCATCTGAGTGTTTAATCCCAATTGTTTAACCACTTCCACTGAAATCAAGTTAGATTGAGATCCACTATCTATCAATGTGTCGGCCTTAGTATGCCTCATTATGACCCTTATGTGAAACAATTTGCTTCTAGAATCAAATCCATCACCAATTTTACTTGCCAAACCAACTGCTGAGTTTTTTTATTCATCACCTGAATCAGATCCCAAGGTTGTTGCAATGGTTTGCCTCCCTTTCCTTTCTTTGAACCACTTTGGTCTCTTCTCAGGATGCAATTTCCAACAATGGTCCTCATCATGCCCTTCTTTCTTGCAATGCTTGCAAGAGAACTTATCTTCCTTTCTTGCCACTGAATTTTCCTTCTTGCCATTCCACTTCCTTTTGTCCTCTTTTCTCGAAGACGATTCTCCTGATGCACCAACTCTTGTTTTCCCTGCCTCAATGTATGTTTCTTGAACATAAACCTCATCAAGATTAGTAGGTCCAAACATAAATACAATGTTACGAATATGTGCAGGTAAACCTCCTATATACTTCATAAGAGTTTCTTGGGTATGTAATGGAATGTCTAACATTAATGCCATCTTACGAAATTCATTTGTGTATTCTTGCATTGTTTGTCCTTTTCATAGTTTAAGAACTTGCCATTCAATTAAATCCTTCTCGTTATAACCCAAAGGATAAAATTGTTTTCTAAGTGCAGAAAAAAAAACTTTCCATGATGGAAATACATTACCCACTTGTTGCATGCCATTTTGCAACTTTCTTTTCCACCAGATGAGTGTTGTGCCTGCAAGTCGAAGCAATGCCAATTTGATTTGAGTTGCCTCATCCTTGATTTGTTGCACACTACAATAAACCTCCACCTGTTTGACCCAGTTATCAGGCCTCTCTGCATTGGTTTCACCATCATACATGGGTAATTCAAACTTCACATCAAGCTTAAGTAAAGGCATATGATTTTTATGTTTATGGGAATGTTTTCTTGCAGTGGATTTGGAACTTGAACTTGAAGAAGAAGAAGTTGATGGAGAAGAAAGAGGTGAAGGAGGAGTTTGAGGAAGATCCTCTCCTTCTTCACTTTTGACCTTTAAGGATTCACCTAGAATCGGTCTCTTCTATTCCAAGTAATCCTCATATAGAACCTTCACCATCTCTGACATGGTGAAGAAAGTATTTTGAAACTCTTTCTCCTCATGAGAAAGTCCCTCTTTCATTGCCAGCTTCTCACTTTGATAAATTCTCTTTCTCGATCCAATCTCAAGATTATCTTCAACAAGCTCGCCTTCACCATGATTCAAATTTTCTCCGGTAATCATGAAAACTCAAAAACCAACTATCAACTAGCTCTGATACCACTTGATCTGAAAAGATCTTTTAACGACAATGGTTGAGTTTTAAAAACATGAGTTCATTAACCATTTAGGAATTTGATGAAAGAGGAATAATTAATGATGAAAAATGGCATCCATATAACATATACAAATCTGGAAATAAGCATGAAGAAACAACAAAAGTTGATAACGGAGTTGGGCAATCTCACCTACGTCTCTGGGCCTTTGTCTCAGTGGGTGAGGCTTTCTTATTTCTCTTCAAATATTCAAAAATACATCATAGCAATGCCAATTGGCTTACAAACTAATCTAGTTGTGTTCTTCTAGATCTCAAGAACCCGTCACAACTGAAGGCACTAAAAACGGATGAACGAAGCTCCTAGAAATGGCCCACAAAGTTGCTCTCCTCAATGTCTTCCCTGCATAAAAATGGCTTTGGATTTACAATAATTCAGCATTTTCCTGTTCTCAACTTCCTTTAAGGTTGTCAAGAACCTCTGGTTTATATAGGCTGGAAGTTGGCAACAAACTCCCAACTTACCCCCAAGATCTGGCCTAAAAAAGGGCTCCAGATCCCCCAATATTGGCCAAAATCTCTCAAAATTGGCTAAAATAACCATAAAAATCATATAATAAGGTAAAAATACCCAAAAATGAACAAAATGCAGGGCGCAAACCCTTTACTCCAACCCCTTGGGCATATAGGGCAATGTCATATGGCCATAGACTAGGTTGGCGCACTAGACCCTCCGGAGTAGGCCCCTGGTCCTGTGGCTACGACCCATGTGGCCAAGCTCCAATACCTCCACGTGAAAAGTATTCGGTTGGGCCCCTGGTCGCACACATTGGTTGGTAGGCTAGCCCAATCAACCGGGCACTTATCCAAACACATCTGTGCTATAGTTTAAAGAGTGGCCATATGTGATCACACATGTGATCGGGGGATAATATTGCAATAAACCCGTGCCAAAGTAAAGTGCAACAGTTATATGATAAGGTTGTATGGAATTGCATCGAGGTTGGGGCTAGGCCCCAGCCCTTTACTCCACCCGATTTACATAAACGTAATTGTAAATACAACATTTAGATGATTGATTACAAGGACTAATGTGGGTGGGTTGGTAGCCTGGCCCTGCCAAAACACTCATTGCCTGGACCAGAGTCACAAGTTCGACTCCCTGGGAGTCCATACCAATTTTGCTAACCGTTGACTAATGGAGGGGTGCCATGTGGTAGCCCAAGACTGGGCCATGTGGCACCATTACATTCGCCCTCTACTATCATGTTTCAACATCCAACTCGTCCACCTGTCAACCACATCTACCCAGTCAGCATGTCATTGTACTTTCCACATCACTATACGATCGTACGGCCTATACAGTCAATTGCCACGTCAGAACTGTACGAACTGTACAATCAGCAATTGTTTTTTGCATGTTTGACTAAATGAACAGAATGTGATATCTTTCGCATACGACGTTCGTTTGAGCCCGTTCAAGTTGTGTTGAGTTCATAACAATGAGACCTACGCACATGCATGTTTTGAAGTTATTCTGAGCACTTTGATTTTTAGGCCTTCCTGGACCCATTTTGGTTCCTGGATCCATTCTGGATCAGTATGTCATATTTATGGTCAATACAGCTTACCTTAACCCGGAACAACCTATCATTATGTTCAATTATTTTTCCCAACCTCTTTGCTTCTTTGAGGCAAGTTGTCTCAATTTGTGATTTTTTTTTAGTCCTTCCTTGACTATTATGAGGGTGTCCTCATCTTTCTACTCTTTTACACTAAAAATTATGAAGTTCAAGGATCTTTTGTTACGTTCATAGTCTAATTATATGAGCTTGTTCATTTCTTGTTTGATGGGTTTGATATCCAACTTAGGTTCCAAACGATGTATAGCCAAATTTTTAATTATCTTTTCTTCTAGCTCTGTAATCTTATCCCTAAGATTACGATTTTCTATGACCTCTACCTCCTCAGTTGATTTTTTTTTCTTGTCTTTGTTTTTCTATTTCTTGTAATCTAGCCTCCATTTTATGCAACTCAGTCTCTAATCCTAAAATTATATTTTCTATGTTTGTCTCAATCTTGTCTTCAAAGGATTTAAATTGATTATCAAGCATTGTTTCCAGCTCTATTATATATTAATCTAGGAAACGATGATTGAGGGGGGGAGAGATAGAATGTTTTTTTAGTCTTTACTAAAATCGTGGTCTTTCTTCACAGTGGATGCAGATGGACTCTCTGAAGGACTGGTAACCAGGTGGAGTCTGGCATATAAATCATTGGTGATGTCCTCACTCAACTTGGTTATCTCGGTTCATCTTGAAGATAAAAATTCAGGCATATCCATCATTGTAGTAAACATTTACGGCCCTTATACTAATAGCGAGGCCCTTTGGAACAAGATTCTGAATCAAAAAGTTTTTGAAAATCCTTATGTATTTCTAGGCGGAGATTTAAACTTTATGTTGTCTCTGTGGGAAATTTGGGGTGTCATAGCGAGGCCAGACACTCGCAACTCTCTTTTTACATTATACCTCAAGCATGAAAATTTGGTGGACCTGGAGTCGACAAAGTTGGTCCCCATGTGGAGAAATTATCGCTCATGATCCACGGAAATAGGGAAAATATTGGACCGCTTCTTCTTATCAGAATCACTCCTCTCTGGTCCTTTTCTCGCTAGGAATTGGGTCT
Source organism: Picea engelmannii (assembly GCA_009831015.1). Lineage (NCBI taxonomy): Eukaryota > Viridiplantae > Streptophyta > Pinopsida > Pinales > Pinaceae > Picea > Picea engelmannii. Next base: position 20,534 of record ML808697.1, on the reverse strand, counting down.
CCTCTGGTGGGCTATCAGATCATCTCCCTATCTGTTTCCAATTGGATTTGGGAATGAAGAAACCCCTAGTGCCTATGAAGCTCAACTGTCTACGGTTGCAAGAGGAATATTTCATTTCTATTGTTAAAAAAAAATGGAGGCCCCTTCATTCAGATAAGGCCTCCTCTTTTATGTTTTAGTTCATCAAAAATATAACACAATCCAAGACAACTATGAAGGAATGGAGCGAGAAGTTTAAAGAGAGATCCCAAGATACTTTCAAGGAAGTGGAAGCAGATATTGAAGGCTTAGTTACACACAGGGGCAATCACTCCCTAGAAGAAGTAGATATGGTACGAATACGTGAACTGGAAAATCGAAGGCATTGTATTCTTGAAAAAAAATGAAATTTATTTGCGCCAAAAAATTCATGCGATATGGTTGAAGGAAGGTGACAACAACACTAATTTTTTTCATAACTATGTGAATCATAGGAAATTACAAAACTCTATATGGGAGATAAAAAAACAAAATGGTGATCTGGTTCACTCTTTCCAGGAGATAGCAAATGAAGGAGTACGACATTTTAAATCTTTATATCAGGAAAAGGAAGGTTGCTCGATACTAGAAACTCTAGATGTCTTAGATGTTGGGTATGTGTTATATTCTTTGCAACACTATTGGGGGGCGAGGCATATTGGTTGTGGAGCTAAATTATCTTCCTGATTTATATGCAAGTATGCTTACCCACCTTTTTTCATGGGTTTGGGGGCTGGCCTTGTAAAATATTGTAATTTCATAGTCAATATGGATCGTTCATTATAAGGTCGCAGATCTGATGGTAAAATTTATGTTAGGGTTTCCGCCTAAGAATGAAATCCTCTTTTTGTATGATGGCATTGTACTGTGGTTGATGTAGTATGATGATGAATAGAAGATTTGAGGTGCGGCTCTAAACAGGTTTCTAGTTTTCTCGGTTTGGGTTTCCATGGTAAAAATATGTGTGTAATGTGTTTGTGTGCCATTGTATCTTTTATGTTTTATTAATAATCTGTTTGCAGTAAATAATTGTACAAGGTTAAAATCTACATTAGAGACTTCCAACTGGGTCTTTTAGGAAGATATGAACAAAACATTGGAAGTCGAAGTGGTTGAATCTGAACTAAAGAGTGTGCTCTTCTCCATGCAAAAAGGAAAGAGTTTAGGATCATATGGCCTTACGGTTGAGTTCTTTCAAGTTTTTATGAATTTTTTAAGGATGACTTATTAAAAGTGGTGTGGGAATCTCATCTTCAGGAAAAGTCATGTGTGCTCTTTATTCCACCTTTTTAAGACTTATCCCAAAGAAACAAAATTCTTCCTCCTTCAAAGACTTCAATACCATCATGTGTTGCAATGTAATATATAAGTTGATAGCTAAGATAATTGCATGAAGGTTAAAACCCATCTTCAGTGAAATCATTTTGGAAGAGCAGTTTGGTTTTTTATAGGGAAGGAAGATTCACAACTTGGTCTCCTTGGCCCATCAAGCTATCCACTCAATAAAAAATCTCAAGCAAATAGTCGTAGTCTTGAAAATTGACTTATTGGAAGCATATGATAGAGAAAACTAGAATTTTCTTGGGCTAGTACTGTTGAAAATGGGCATGCATCTCCCAATCGTTAACTGGATCATGGGATGTGTTTCTTCCGCCTCTTTTGCGATGTTAATCAATGGCTCTCCCTTGAATTTTTTTTGTGAGACTAGGGGGTTGCGTCAAGGGTTCCCACTATCACCCTTTCTATTTATATTCATTGTGGAAGCCCTTAGAAGACTCATCTCAGAAGAAAATATCAACTAGAATATTTTGGATGTCAAGGTATCCTCCTCTGAATCCCTCACTCATCACTTATTTATAGATGATGTTCCGGTGTTTCTACACGGTACAGTACGTAACTTTGTAGCCATGAAAACCATTGTCTATTCCTTTTTTCGAGCCACTGACATAGAGGTTAATTTTCAGAAATCTTGTATCATCCCCCATCATCTTTCAAAATCGTCGATCCATCTCTTGAGAAAAATTCTACTTTCCCCACACATAACTCTTGACAAAGGCTTCAAATATCTTGGGTTTCTTTTAATTCCAACAGATACAAAGTAGGATATTGGATTTGGATACTAAATAAAGTGGAAGAATGTATTTCATTTTGGGGGAATTGCCTACTTTCTCATGGCGAGTCATTAATGTTTATTAAGTCAGTCCTCGAAATTATCTCAATACTAGAATTTTATTGTTGTTGTGCCCACAAGGATTATCACTAAAATCAAAAACCTTAGCTTCAGGTTTTTGTGGTTAGAATCTAATCATCATGATGCAACCGTTCTTGTCATATGGAGTCGTATAGAGTTTCCTAAGTATCTTGTAGGATGGGGGGTTAAAAACATATATCTTTTTTCCCCAACCCTGGCTTCCATAAGTTTGTGGTGTCTCACGTTGAACAAGAGTCTTTGGGGGAGGGTCCTAAAATATAAATACTTACGAAGAATTCCAATAGATAAGTGGTTTAGGTTTCCAATAAAACCTAAGATGAGATCCATGGTGTGGAAATATCTCACCTATGTTTTCCTGCCGGTGGGCTTGTGGAAAGTCTAGAGAGTGGGAAACGGTCAAAAAATACGACTAGGCCACGATCCTTGGCTAGGTGCAGGAGAAAAGTATACTCTTTTGAATGAACATATTCAAACTCTGCAGGAATTAGGAATCTCAAAATTGGTAGATGCAGAAGCGCAAATGCCCAAACTCAGAGGTAGATTGGGTTGTAAAGAAAGCTCATAAATTGGGTTGACGAGCAGTATTGCAGAAGATTGGAACAAATATGTTGACTCTCTTGTGGATAATTGTATTCATTTGAAGGAAGATGAACCAGACACCCTTTGTTGGTCAAAAAATGATAGTATAGGGTGATTACACAACAAATTTGTGATATAATGCAATTTCAGAAGCCAGTTTAGAAGGGGACAAAGTCAGGTGATGAAGTATTCTCTGGAAGTTACCTGCCCCACTCAAATGATAAATCACATTGTGTCTTGTGCTTAATAATAAGCTACTTACATGGGATAAAGGGAGGAAAAGAGGGTGGGTTGGACTAAGTTTCTGCCCTCTTTGAAAAAAAGAGGGAGAAACTTCCACTCATCTTTTCAATTGTTGTGATTAAACGTCATTGTTGATGCTTGAATATGTCAGGACCGAAACAGAAACCTCGCGAGGATATGAATCCTCCTTCATTTTTAAACGGGTGGTACTCCTCTTTGGCTTATGATATTCTTCGTAATTTCAAATCAAGAATAATATGGGACCATATCACATAATATAGTCCAATCTTTAATGCTAAAAAAATCAAAATGTTGAAAAGTAAACGAATATTTATAAAAGAGAATTCCTGAGAAATGGACCAGGAATATCAAACATCACACATTACAGAAAACAAAAATGTCCTCGCATCCATCATAGCAGAAATAAATATTCTGATCACATTCAAAACAAAATAAAGATGGTTCATTTGCAAGAGAGAACTTTTTAAAGAGTAATACTTATAGAGCTCAAAAGAAGATTACGATAGACCAATTTCAAATACTTTATACTCAAAACTTGGAGTTATAAAATACAGTCAAAATTGATCCTGAATTAGTTCTCTGGGATTTCTCAAAATATAATAATGTATGTTACAGTGCATGAAATTAAGGCATTTGTCCAATGGACTGGGATTGGGGCTCCCACAGACCATAAACCAAACATGTACAATAAAGTATGAAGTATAAAGAGGAGCAGGGGTGGATCTTGAACAAAAGAATTATGATGGAATATATCCTCTTTACTTTCTTGTTGTTGTGTATTTTGTGCTCTTGTTTTTGGAAGTTAGAGGGTCGATTGCAACTACTTTTGTTGATATTTCGAAAATCTTGGAAATAGATTTGTTTAACCATTTTTTAATATAGTCCCTTAACAGGGAAACAGTCACTTCTTGTTTCACTTTAATGTTAAACAACTCATTCTCGACTTCTCTATAGTCAATAGATAAACTTTGTAAAGTATTTTGAATCTCTTCATTTTATTGGCATACTCAACAAGCCAATTGTCGATATCATCATAGCTGAAATCAACCATAGTGTCGAACTTTTCAGTTCATGCTTTCTTCAATCCTTCAATTTGTTCCTCAAATTGTTATCAAGTCATAAGCATTGAATTTGAAATAAATTTTGGGTCTAAGACTTCAATGGTGGTGCTAGCAATATCCAAGTCAATAATATTTGAATATGTTTTTTTTCTCTTTCGTGACACATCATTTAATTGCATTAACAATCCCTTTAAAACATGTATTCTTTCAATCCAACAGGCCTTTAATTGCTTGATACAGCTATGGGAGAGTAGTTCTTCTTGTTTTCTCATATGGTCCATCATTGCTAAGACCTTTGTTGCAAACATTACAATTCCATCAACATAAAAACCTTCATCATTTTTCAGATCTGCACCCAAATATCCCTTAGTGTTATGCACTCTCAAACCAAGAGAGGCAAAAAAAATTTCCATATTCCATAACTCTAAAATCAATGACATCATTTTCTTAATATTTTCCTCGACAAAATGTCAAGTGGCAATAATCAAATTTGAAATTCCCTTGACTCTTGAACTTGATCCTGAGGTTTCTTGAAAACTCTTATCAGGCTGAATCATGGCCACTGGGGTGCCCATAATGGGTGGAGGCATAAGGGTTTCTTCTAATTCCTTGATTCTTTCTTTTAGTCGAGCATTTTCCTCCTCCATATTAGCAATTGAAAAGTCCAGTGCATCCCCTATGACCATGTGAATGGAGGACAACTTTGATGTTAACATATTCTGAGTATCAATGGTAGACCACGTTTTTCCTCTCTTACTCTTTGAGGTCCTATCAAAAATCATTTTCTTATAATATTTAAGAAACAAGGCATTCTGAATAGCAAATGTTTCTTCATCAGAGAAAATCTCATCTTGAACAATAAGAGTAGAAATATGTGGTACATTTTCTGCAACAGTCTCTTCTTTGTCTAGGAAGATGATATTCTCAATATCCACATCTAGTTCCATGTCATCCAACAACATATCAAGTTCAGGTGCATGTATTTCTCCTCCCCCTTGCTAAGAATTAGTTCTTTTTCTTTTGACTTTTAATTTGTGGGGATTTTCTAAATTCCCCTGAGGAGGGTTTTTCTCTCCATCATCCCCTGAATTATTGCTCTAGGTTTTTATTTGTTGGGTCATTCCAGGATCAAGGTTTACCTTGGGTAGAACACTTCTTCAATAAATAGTGGGTGATTGAGCACTCTTTTCATTGGAGGGCTTGCCTCTCTCCTTATGGGGTTCTATGGTGCTTATGATAGTTTCTATATCACTGGGATTTATGTCAACTTCTTGAACATTAGGGTCATGACTATCACCTTCTTCTTCTCCATATATAAGAGTGTTGATGAGTGAGGGGTTGAGCCCAACTGCAACTATATGATTGTAAAAAATGTGATCAGGGTCAAACCTCTTGATCTCCTATGCATACCTCATGTTGAAATGGTCAAAATAAGAAGCATATTCGTCAATCTTATCAATTCCTCTTATGAGAATTCCACCCACCTTCCAGGGAAGAGAGATAAACTGTTTTTTTCTTTTCTCATAAAAGGTATGAAAATAGAATCTATATTGTCTTTCCACTTCTATAACAAACAATTTATCAGACACGTAATATGGAAGAAATATGAGTTTTTCGTGAGAACAAAAAACCCTAATGATATTATAATCATCCATTTTTTCAAGAAATCCTTTTCCGTTCATAAATGTTGAGGCTTCCAATGAGAGCCTGGAAGTATCTTCTCTAAATAATAACTTTTTAAATTCAGACATGAAATTATGATATACTTCATAGAAATGATGATCAACCTTTTGCCTCCACAAATCTTGATACCACATGGTTACAGGGTCCACCTTTGAGTTTAAACTTTTAACAATGCTTAATCCTTTAAAAACATGACAGTAGGTGATGGCGAACACCAAATAAGATGCCATATAAACTTTCTTCTCAGTATTGAACTTCATTAACTGTGTAGTGACTTCATTTGAGATAATCTTCGCCCAGTCGAAGATTGTGTTTCCGAGAACAGTGAAATGCAACATATATAATTCCAATCAGGGAATAGATTTTGTAGAATATTGACCAATAATTCAAGTGAATAACCAAGCAATTTATTTATATGGTTCTTTTAAAGAACCAACCTAAATCATGGATATGTCTTCTGGAATTGAGGCCAGATCTTGTAGGTATTCTTGTACTAGTAGTTCTATTCCATTATTTTTTTCTTTTCAGAAAACTCCTGGCTTCTTCCCCTTTGTAGACCAGGTTCAGCTATGGAAATATCAACATCTTCTTGAACACTGAAGGTGCTAGCGAAACAATGGATTCGCTTTGCAATGGGATAGTTCTTATGTTCTGGACAAGTTTATCGACGCACCAGATGACGATATATTTTCATTCAAAAACCTACGGGATATAACCGAAAAGAGTTATCCATGATGTCCATACTTTATCTTTTTCTTTATCCATCAATTTTGAATAGTACCAATATGACCTGGACCAATGGTAGTTTTGGTCTTCTCTGGTGAACAAGTTCAAGGTATCCCCGCAAAAATATTGTTTTCTCATTGATGTCTTCAACAAGTTGGAGAACTTCTTTCTAATACTACTTAGCACAGTAAAGTGACCCTTAAGTTAGATTTATTTGGATGAAAGGATTAACTAGAAATAAATTTGAATTGCCTCGATATAAACATCATTAATTAATGGCCTTTTCATAAATAAATTTACCAGTTGAGTCTATAAGAATAAAATTAAATGTGAATCAAGAAATGTGAAATAATGGGACACGTCATGGTGGAGAGTCGGAGTGAGAGTTGGGAATGAAAATGCAAGTCTGCGAGTCAGAGAGTATTAGAAAAATAGGATCATGGAGAAATAAAATAAAAGAAATGCGGAAATAAAACATAGAAGATACACAGTGCAATAAAGACACAGATATATGTGGTTCACCCAGTGTGGGCTACATCCACCATAGAAATTTCCAGGTCCTTCCTTTATTATTATCCAACAATCGAAGGGATACAACCTACAACAAACCCGTTGTAGCTTCCTCTTCTTTCTCTCATAGTCTCCTATCTCATAATACAATATTCGCTATGATACACAGTCGCAATACGTTTCCCTCATAAGAGAGGGTTTCCTTCTAGGGAAAAAAACCCTAACATAACTTCTACCATTGGATATGTGAACTTATAATGAACGGTCCAGATTTACAATGAAATTACAATATACTTTTACAAGGCAATTTTTCCTTCGAGGGCTTCGCCCCCGAACCCCCACCAGGAGCCCGCTTGCCCTCGAACCCCGCAAAGGGGGTAACCCCCCTCTACACTCCCCCGCATGGAAGAGTGTACATTCTTCTGGGGTGTAAAGTATTCATGGGGTATAAACATGGTTGAAAGAAAGGACCTATGACTCAGGAAGATGATTAGGCTCCACAACCAACAATCTCCCACTTGGAGACTGATCTCAACAACTCCATCGTTGTTGTATATGTTGGACTATGAACCTTCTTGGACCTGGAAAATTTCTCATATTCATATTCATGCTTGAAGACCAACTGAAACTAAGCAAGAACTCAGTTTCTCCCTGGTTACTCCCTTTGTTAACATGTCTGTAGGATTCTGGCTAGTGTGTATCTTTTCCAACTTCAAATGTCCATCTTCCAAGACGGATCGTATGAAATGGTACCTCAGTTGTATATGCGTATTCTTCGAATGGAAGGTTGAATTCTTTGCAAGATGAATGGAACTCTGACTATCACAGTACGACCTATTGTATTCTTGCTTCTTTCCCAATTCCTCCATAAACCTCTGTAACCAAATCATTTCTTTACTAGCCTCTGTAGCAGCAACATACTCTACTTATGTTGTTGAAAGTGCAACAACCTTTGGCAGTTTTGAAATCCAACTTGTTGTTGTTCCACCTATAGTAAAAATATACCATGTTGTGCTCCTCCTGCTATCTTTATGACCTGCCATATCTGAATCAACATATCCCTATAGAAAACTGTCTAAACCTCCAAAACATAATGCATGAGTAGAAGTACCTCTCAAATACCTGAGAATCCACTTTACTACCTCCCAATGTTCTTTACCTTGATTTTTCATATACCTGCTCACAACTCCCACTGCATGTGCAATATTTGGCCTTGTACAAACCATCGCATACATCAAGCTGCCAACTGTTGATGAATAAGGGACCCTGGACATGTATTCTATCTCCTCCTGTGTCTTGGGACACATTTCTTTAGTTAATTTGAAATGGTCGGCCAAAGGTGTACTAACTAGTTTTGCATTCTGCATTCTGAACCTCTCCAACACCTTCTCTATGTACTCACCCCGAGACAATGTCAATTTGCGACTTTTCCTGTCTCTTGTTATTCTCATACCAAGGATTTTCTTTGCATCACCCAAATCCTTCATCGCAAATGAATTAGCTAATTTATTCTTGATCACATTTATATACTGCATATTAGACCATGCAACAAGCATGTCATCTACATACAATAGCAAGATAATATTGCTTCTATTTTCTAGCTTTTTAAAATAAACACAGTGATCAGAATGGCATCTACTATAACCTTGTTCCATCATAAACCTATCAAACTTCAAATACCACTGCCTTGGAGCTTGCTTTAGGCCATACAATCTCTTCTTCAACCTGCATACCAAATTCTCCTTCCCTTTGACCTCATACCCCTATGACTACTTCATATAAATCTCTTCCTCCAAATCCCCATGGAGAAAAGTTGTTTTTACATATAATTGTTCAAGATGCAAATCTTCTACTGCCATGAGACTCAAAATAGTCCTAATTGAATTCATTTTAACAACAAGAGAAAATATTTCATCAAAATCTATACATTTCTTTTGTGCAAACCCCTTTACAACAAGTCTAGCCTTGTATCGCTTTTCTCCTCCGTCTTCTTCCTTCAACCTGCAAACCCATTTATTTTGCAATGCTCTTTTTCCTGCAGGAAATTGAACCAAGTCCCAAGTATGATTATTTACCAATGAATCCATTTCCTCCTTCATGTCTTTCTCCCACTTCTTTTTGGTGTCTACCTGCATTGCCTCTTCATAACATTCTGGTTCACCATAATCAGTCAACAATAAATAATACAATGAAGGAGAGTATCGTTCAGGGGGTATACTTAACCTGGTAGATCTTCTAACTACACTTGCA
>ML808696.1:103424-114417 GCA_009831015.1 Picea engelmannii | reverse complement strand
TAGAGGATAAAACATCATACTATATGACCTTGTAGAAGAGCCATGGGATAATATTTTGGATTTATTTGGAATTATGCAGAGACTAAAATAGAGGAAGTAAAATTAAATAAGGAGTGGAAGTGATTCCCTTGCCTAGGAATTGGAGATGACCCAATTTGTAGCTCGAGTTTGTGAACTCAACCATGGAAAAAATTAATTTTGAACAATGGGATTGCTAAGAATGTCATGTTTAATATTGGTCACTAGATCTCTTCTTTTTCTCAAATGTTTGCATGAAATGAATGGGATAAAGGCCACATCTTTGACATTTAATGCATAAGGTGGTAATTTGTGTGCACAAATATTACTACTAGGATCTTTAATTGAAGATTTTCAAAGATTTTTCATATTTATTTTTGTGTTCAGGACACATGGAAATGAGTGGTATGCTCTAATATTTTTCCCTAGAGTATTTTCTAAATAATCTACATCTTTATTGGTCTATGGGGATTCTCTATAGGGAATATGCACAATGACTACACAAGAATTTTTAATACTAGAGAAAAATTATCTCATGGGCCATCCTTTGTTGTCAATATATCAAGTGAGTGTGATATCAACTATTCATCATTTTTCCTTCTATCAAGAAGATCCCTTCTACAAAATTTCATGGGGGGTTTCCTATCGTTGATATGACAAGCATGAACAATACTGGTGTTATCACTAAAATTTCGTCCGCAAATGATTACAGGAATCCAAAATCTTCAAATAGCTATGAGTTCACCCATGAACCAAAATTACCACAAAATCATTTCCAAAAGGTTGAAAACTATACAACCAGTGATAAGATTAAGGTGCTCTATGACTACACAGGGCATGCACACACATGCGCCATCCAGAAACGCAAGAAAAGCGCACATGCGCCATCTTGAAACGCAAGAAAAGTGCACATGCGCACGATGGGCGACTGTGGTCGCTAAAAGTCACACACATCTGAGAATGCCGCATTTATGAGATTGGTCGGCCTCCCACTCACTTCTAGTTCAACTTCCCAGTTGATTTGACATCCAAATCTCGGCTGGATCTGACTGGGTGGTTGGTCAAAGACCTAAAAATGCCCTAAACAACCCCTTTTCACACTAAAAGATGGTTGCAAAATACCTCAAAGTGGTGCTATAAAACAAGGCCATGGGTGCACTACATTTTCAAGGAATTCATTTGCAAGGTTATGCTACTGTTATTCTCTTGGGGAATCCTCTTTTCTCATCAAGAGCATACTAGCATCATTACATTTGGGCAATCCACCTCACCTTTTGAGTGGATTAGCTTGGGATTCTTTCACCATTTCTTTCAAGTTTCAAAGTTGTAAGAATAGCTCAATTGTGGGGGTCTAAGAGCCCTCCCTTGGAGGAAGAAGGGACCCAAAGTTCCCTTTCTTCTTGGTGTTTTCTTTTTCACTAATACAATCCTTTCCATTGGTGACATGAGTCTTATTGGTTTTTTGTTCTTATGTCCTTATGCTCAATAGTTTAGTTGTTATTTCTTTTCTTAGTTTAATTCTTAACTTAGTCTTTTATGTTTCTTTTTCTAACCATTTCCTTTACTGCTGTCTTGCTTAGCTAACCCAACTAAGCTTGTAAACACCTCTATTTTGCTCATTTAGGTGACAAAGGAGGCACAACAGATTGACGACTCCACTGGGGAAAGGTATCAATTTCCTACCCCATTTGGGTTTTTTTAGCTCTTCTTTTGGTTTATTTAACTTGCAGGTACCTTAACCGACCCATGCCAACCTGTAAAACACCCAATTCAAAGCCGAATTGAGAGAATTCCATCCAGAATTTTCTTCACGGCTGTGTGTCAGGTGTGCGCGGGTTTATTGGCCCACAGTTGTGCATCGTGCACATGTGCACCAAAATTACTGTGTTGTTCAGCGCCCTCTATGCACCTGTGCCCAAAAGTCTTTTTCAGTTTGCGCATAGGCGCTCAGTGTGCCTCTGTCTACTCTAAGACCCGCGCACCTGTGCAAAAAAATACACATTGTAAGCCTTTTTGTGATTTGGGGAAGGCCCCTAGCTTTCTTAAAAATGATTTCATGCATGTTGTAATCTGCACTACACTTAGTTCCCTCTCCATATAAAGGGATTAGTCATAAACACATAGGCACTTAGGGGGTTTAAAATCATTATTTCCTCTTTTGTTTTCATTTTTCCACATGGATGGCTTGCTTTGACTAAAAATATAAATTGGAATCATTTGTAATCACATAAAACTTGCATTGGGACTAGAAGTTGGATAACAATCGTTTAGTATGCTCTTATCTCGTGCTTCAAAGCAACCTTGAGAATCAGAGAAAGGTTGTAGGATAATTTCATCTCCCTTAAAAAGACTAAAAACTTTAGGAGAGGAAAAAAACCCCCTCAAAACTCCTCTTAGTTTACTTTTCAAACACATATCAAGATTGTAACGGGCCCATACATGCCCACATGCTACAAAGATAGGATAGTGTTGAAATTTAATTTCCTAGATTAAATCACTAGGGAAGTTTAAAGGTTTTGTAATGGGCCCATACATGTCCACATGATCACAATCTATGATAGTTTCAAACCTTTCTTAGATTAAATCACAATAGGGAGTTAAAGGAATAGTAACGGACCCACATGTCCACATGCTAGCTTCCTAGGGACTTTTGAATTACACAAGGTTGTACCAAAGACATTTAGTTAATTAGGTAATCAACACTTGTAAGGACCAAGCAAAGTCCACATGTAACAAGGTGACACCTAATTCATTAAAACATTGGCACACTTTCACTCATTCACACACAAAATTCACTTCTCACTCACATAATTTTCATTTTGAAACGTGGAGGTTAAATTAAGTTTCCTCCAAAGGGATTCTGAAACACCCCACCCTTTTCTTGACAAAACTATCCACTCCCATTTAATTTCAACGAGATTAGCTCACACCCCCAATCTCTCAAACAATCACATCTATTTTTTTTTCTAAAAACTCACTAAGTTTTCCTCCATAGGAGGTGCCAAAAGAAATCTTTTAGTCTAGGTAGGATTTTGGGGATATGCATCCAAATAAATCCCCGTTATCTGGTTCTCACATTGTCAAAACAATAGAAGTTGTCAAATAGGGAACTGTAAATCCTCCAAGTCAAGTGTTCCTAACACCATAAGGCAAGGAGATACCCATGAAGGGTTGAAGGCCGAGGTCCGGTTGTTCTGTGCATCCCCCTTGAGACACCCACCTCTTGGATGGGATCCAACCCATGACCCATTTCTTAGGCCGAAAATCTAAATGCCACACTTTGAATGAGGTACCTAGTGACCAAATTTTAGGACATCTACCCAGGTGGCAATTGTGGGCTGCAATTGCACCTTGATCGGATTTTGTGTGGCTATTGGGAAATATCACCAATTCTTTCGGGATATACCCCCTCTACCCCTCATTATAACTGATCGCTTCATCCTTCACTAGTTTCTCTTCCTGTGGCTTTAGACCCCACTGTCGAGTGCTATTGGAAGGTTCAGTGCTATTTGAGAGGAAGGATGTTACGTCTTTTAAGACACGAGCATTTTTTTTCTTTGTTCCCCCATGCGGAAAAACTCCACCTATCCACATATATGCTTCTTTATCATAACACTTTATGTATGATGCACTTTTGATTACATTTTGATTTGGATATATATTGTGCAAAGTTCAAAAAATTGCAAACAAAGGCTCTTGTTTATTTATTACTCTCACCATTATTCGCACACATCCACTTAGCTAGTCGGACATCATAGGGGACCCATAGAACCCCCATCGTTCCAGACGCTTGCTAAATGTCCCTCCTATTCTAGGGGGAGTTCCTAGTCTTGCCACCTCATTGACACCACCTTCTCACACTCCAGTGAGTGCCATTGTCTTAGGATCAACTTTTCTTGGTTCCACCTTACTTGGGTCCAATTCCCAAGGTCTACCGCCCACTCGCTCTCCTTTACACAGAAGCAGGGGGTCAACTTCCTCTCACGGGGGAAGTACAAACCCACCTAGTCCCCCCCAAGGGCCAGGTTCACAAACTACTCACACCATGGCTGGAACCAATCCTTTGCCACCACTATAGATGCCATACTTGGCCTCTCTCAACATACCAGATCTAAGAAAACTCACAAATGACCCTATATTGCATGACCCCACATGGTCTGCAATGCCTACCAAACTACCTTCAGATATCCCCAAATTTGAAGGAAAGGTAGGAGATGACCCTGCCAACCATGTCATGACTTTCCACTTATGGTGCTCTTCCAACAACATTATGGATGATTCCATTTGACTATGATTATTTCAATGCACACTCACTGGCCCATCAGCCAAATGGTATGTAGATGAAAAATTGGGCTCCCATGCGACTTTCGAGTCCTTGGCCAAAGAATTTTTGATCTTCTTCCAATTACCAATCCGCCATGACAATGGTCTCGAACTACTCTCTAATTTTAAACAAACCTCATCCACACATATCGCTGATCATATTCACGAGTGGCGACGCCGACATAGTTTGTGCAAAGCAGAAATCACCAAACAACAGTGTCTTGATTGGTTTCTCAGATCACCTGTCTCTCTCCTTGGTAAAGATTTGGCTTCCACCTTCCCTCAATTAGAAGAAGAAGCCACCAGTAAGGCTCAACAATGTGACCTTATCTATTCACAATCAAGGTACTTGTACACAGTACTTCCTGATCCCCAAAACCCATGCCATTTAGCCAAGATAAACTTGGGATGTCTCTCTCAGCAAACAGATTGATTGGTAACACCACACACCACAATCCACAACCCCAACAATCACCAATGTATGGCACACCTCAATATCCACCGGCATATGGAGGAACCCCTTATTATCCCCCACCTCCTTATCAACAACCATACCCTATTGCCCTTCCTCCACCCATCAGTGGACCAACACCGCCACCCACAATACACCCACCAATCCAAACAAGTTCTAGTACTCCCTCTACCTTAGCTTACACTCTAAGTACTAGCGAAAGCACCATGCCTTCCTATGTACCTTACGGATCATTACCCCCACAGAATCTGTACTTTCCATTTCCTGGCCCTCCACCGCCCATGGCTCCACCACAAGGACACCCACACGCTAGGGTGAATTTTGTTCAACCCTCTCCCATTCAACAATATCAAAATTTCGAACAGCTGAATACGACAAATCCAACCCATCAGTCGAATAATGCGAAAAATAAAGGAAGAAACCAGAACAATAACAACCCAGGTCAAGGCGGGAATCACCCCCAACAGAACCAACCTACTAGGGGCAACCAGAACCAAGGGAATCAGAACCCCCAAGGGGGAAACAACAAAAAACGTCAAGGGAAAAATAACAATAATCTTCGAACCAACTTCCCTTGTTCCCTTTGTGGTGAGTTTGGTCATTATACTCATCATTGCCCCCAAATCGCTGATTTTAAACGAATGAAAGACTCAGGAAATGGAACACACCCTCCAACACCACCTACCCCTCAGCAGGCCCCACAACAATACGTGCAACAACCATCCCCAGCCGTGATGAAAAATCCCATTCCACACCAAGGAGTGATGAACACCCAACATGACATGCAGCTTATCCCACCACAGTTGGGACAATATCACAACCCAAACAATCCTGCAGATCGTACTATCCTCCTCACTAGTGAGGAATAATTCCTTCTACAGATACGTAGTCTTCAATACCGTGCATCTGTTGAGTCTCCTCCCACGCCCCCAGAAACAATCCCCGCACCAACAGAACCCCGTTGGTGATTCCTCACCCTAACACTGAAACACTTCTTTGTATCCCTCGCATCCCATTGTGCAGGAATGTCCACAACCTACAGGCTAGGGCGGATCATAATTACAGTTTGGTAGATGACTTAGCACAATCCCCGACTGCCATGTTAGTCTTAGAAGTCCTTCAAACTTGTCCCACTCAACGGAAATCATTACTTTCCACCTTGGGGGAAATCGACCCTACGGATACTCGACTCATCACATTTGATCTCGACAATGGAGAACCTTGACTCCCTCTCTCATCACTTTTCAAATCCCCGTTAAAATTTGGAACATTACAGTTCATCGATGCATCATCGGTGAAGGCGCATCCACATGCATCATGTCCAAGTCAGTATGGAAGAAACTTGGTTCCCCTGAACTCATACCATCTTCCATCACCTTAAGAGATTATGACAGACGACCATCTTCTCCTAAAGATATCTTCCAAAATGTCCCTCTAGAACTTGAGGGCAAGACCATTCTCATTGACATTGAAGTTATCGACGCCCCACTCAATTACAATATCTTGTTTGGTCGTAGCTATATGTACGCTATGGAGGCAATTGCCTCTTTCATCTTTCAAACCATGATGTTCCCCCACAACGGGAGGATCATTACAATTGACCAAGTTTCACATTATGAGCCTAACCCTTCTTCCAACATCGATAACATTCTCCTTCTCGTCCACACTCATCCTGAAACGTACCCACACATCGAAATGGGTCCTAGAATTTTCAAAGACCCATCCTTGTTAGGAACTTACCATGGTGCACCACCACTCCTTCATCCTTCCAATCAGGTATGTGTGTATCGTCCAAAGGAACTGACATTTAGGATACCCTTCCTCCCAAGGAGGCTTCTCTCATATTTGACGTCCCACTAGTCACAAAGCCCCTCCCTCACGAGCCTCCTACGGACTCGTCGACTCCACTAGTTCATGATTTCACCTCACCCCAAGGCCATATCCCAGTTTGGGAGACAGTTCCCCAAGCCATTACTCAAATCCCCTTCTTTTACCCTCCACTAGGCGTACAAGATTTCCAAGTAGCCGCAGTGCTTACCCTCCCTAATATGGTGCTGGCAATCCCAGTTTGGTATTTACATCCACTAGATATGGTCCCTCAACCATCCCTTTCCCCCCAAACCAAAGAAATCCTAATGCAGATTCCCATACTCACTCCCACCATACCCCCTACACCCCCTCTCCCTAACCTCCCCACCACAGCTGGGGGCAGGTGAAAGAAGAAGGAGCCCACATCTCCACTTTCCCCACGTGTTCAACATCCTTCCATGCTATGTGAGAAAGATGGACACCCAACCAACAAATGCACATCTCTTCCTGAGTTACGTAGCCTAATTCAACTCAATCAAACATCATCACCGCTCATCACTTTCTCCAATATTGCCGCTATCTCACATAACACAAGTAGCAAAGGACTGCAAACCAAATTTGATTGCGCCATATGTTCAGAATATGGCCATTATACACACCATTACCCAGCGCTACCTCAATTTCGATAGACATTAGTAGCAATACGCCAAAGCTTCCGGCAAGAACCTAGTCCAGTTACATCATCCCCACTAAACATCACTGACATCCATTATGTCACGACTTCAGTCAACGAACGCATGAGGTGCCCTTTCTCTCTATGTGGATCCTTAGATCATTTTACATATCAATGTCCTATGATCATTGAATACAGGCAATTCCAAATGACCCTGATTCAAACCCCTACACCCCATATAGAATCAATGATCAAGCTTACCACATCACTAGAGGTTCTTCACATTATTTCTCCTGAACCAGAAGCACTCCCTACTCCTCCATGGTTCTTGGATGACTTATATGAGGATTTACCCCCAAATCCCCCCAATTCTCCCATTCATTTCCCCACGGAAATTTTACACCCAACTACCATTTATAACCCTCAGTATCTTGACATTTGGTTCATGATGGGCGAACCATCGCAATCTCATTGTGTCCTCCCTCCTACCTCTTCACCACTAGAAGATAAACACACGGTGACCGTCACCGATATCACTCTTTTAGATCCCTTGTATTCCTGTCAATTCCACTACGATGAGGACATACTCGAGGAATTAACTACCACCAAATACCCATGGGATGCGCTACACCATAGAGCACTCTTCCTTTCACAGGAAGCCTTCACGCCTCCTAACCAACACCCCATGTACGCAGTTGAAACCAAATATTTTATCCCATCATGGCATATCGACTAGTTCAACAACCCCATCCCTGCCCCTGATGCTTTTGAAGAAGGCAATATGGCCAACATTTCCCCTACCATCAAAATCTATATTTCCCTAAAAAATGGAGTCGTCGAGGAAATCACCATTGGCGTCGCATGCACTCCTCAAGAAATCATCGCCTACAAATCCCTCTTCCAAGAATACCGAGATATTTTTGCCTGGTCATACACCGAGATGCCTGGACTTGATCCCTCTATTGTTGAACATCTCATAGATACCTGGCCTAATATCACATCGGTTTTCCAAAAGCAACGATCGCTACACCTGTCCAAAGCCACGGATATCAAAACCGAGATTGACAAATTACGCGCTGCTGGGTTCATCTACCCCATTGCCTATACCTCATGGGTTTCCAACCCTATACCCGTTAACAAAAAATAGGGCACTATCTGAGTATGCACAGACTTTCACGATCTCAATCACGCCTGTCCCAAAGACAAATTTCCAATGCCTTTCATCGATCAGATTATTGACGACTGCACAGGCCATGAGGCTTTATCCTTCATGGACGGTTTCTCTGGCTATAACCAAATCCAAATCCACCCAGACGATCAATACAAAACTACATTCACCACCCCTTGGGGTACTTTTGCATATCGTGTCATGCCTTTTGGCCTAAAAAATGTTGGCGCAACTTTCCAACGGGCTATGACATACATTTTTCATGATCTAGCTCATATCATCCTCACATACTTGGACGACCTCATAGCTTGATCCAAAAAATGCACCCAACATCTGGATGATTTAGGGATCATCTTCCAATGGTGTCGTCAGTACAACATCCGCTTGAACCCCCTCAAGTGCATATTCTGCGTTACTGCCGGGCGCCTCCTTGGATTCATCATTTCCCAAAGAGGTATTACCGTCAAACCCCTCAAAGTCCAGGCCATCACAAAAATTCCACCCCCCTGAAATTTACGCCAACTCCAGAGCCTACAAGGAAAAGAAAACTTTTTACGATGATTTGTCCCAGACTATGCCACTCAAGCACACAATTTCCTTCACTTACTACGCCACGACATCCCATTCCATTGGGATGAACATGCCCAAAAAGCATTCGATGATCTTAAAATGGCACTCTCCAATGCCCCTTTAATTAGTTCACCCGACTATAATCGCGACTATATCCTCTACATATCAGCGTCAACTGTCTCAGTAGCAGGAGTTATCGTTCAAATCGACAATGAAGATCGTGAGCATGTCATTTACTACATTAGTAAAAACCTCTCAGGGCCACCCTTGAAGTATAAACACGAAGAGAAACTAGCCCTTGCAGTCGTCCTTGCAGTCCATAAACCGTGCCATTACATTCTGCTTCGCACAACCAAAGTCATAGAAGATTCCAACCCCATACAATACTTGCTCAGTCGTCGGCAAATTAATGGCAAATTTTCCCGAAGGATCGTTATCCTTTAGGAGTACAATCTCGAATTTTCAACACCCAAGAGCAAGAAATCTCTCGTCCTCACCGAACTTGTCACAGCCTTCCCCTCCGATACTACCAGTGCCCCCGTCAATAGCAAATTTCCCGATGAACATCTCTTTTACATCACTTTAGATGATCCTTTGTATGACGACCTCCTCGTCTACCTCTGAACCCAAAAGTTGGGTAACCACCTCTCACGAGATGACCGTCGTCATATTCACCACCATGCCCCCTGCTATCTCCTCATCAGAGATATCTTATATAGGTGAGGGATCGACACCATACTCCGTCGATGCTTAACTATTGACGAGGTCAATAGAGTCTTGAATGACTACCATAGCGATGCGTGTGGGGGCCATCTCTTAGGGATGTCCACTGCTGAGAAAATCATCTGCACAGGTTACTTTTGGCCTACATTGTTTCACGATTGCATTCATGCCATGAAGCGATGCGATAAATGTCATCTTTACACCAACAAAGCACGAGCACCACCTGCTCTTCTCCACCTAGTCATTACTACATGCCCCTTTTGTAAATGGGGCATCAAATTCATGACTTATAACCCCCCATCCAACAATGGACACAAATACATCGTTGTTGCAGTCAATTACTTCACAAAGTGGGCTGAAGCCATGCCTACCTTCAACAACACCGTTGACACCACAACGCGTTTTTTCTTTAATCACGTCATATCCTGCTTTGGAGTACCACTCGAACTAGTCTCTAATCATGGGAAACATTTCGAGAATGAGATTTTTGTCGAACTCTCATCTTGGTTAGGATTCTCCCATGAGTTTGCCTCACCATATTACCCTCATCCCAATGGACAGGTCGAAGCAGTTAACAAGGTCCTCAAGACCATGTTACAACGCATGGTTAACAAACATAAGACCAATTGGCATCATATGTTATTTTCCACACTATGGGCTTACCGTACGGCCGTGAAAATGGCCACTGGTTTCACCCCATTTTATCTAGTCCACGGGGTCGAAGCCACTCTTTCTATCGAGTGCGAAATTCCCACCTTACACACCGCAATTGAGCTATTACCTGACACTGCTCCGATGGATCAGCATTTGCTGCACTTAGAGTCCCTAGACGAAGATTTCCAATCTTCATTACATAATAATGAGGCAGCCAAAAGATGGTCAAAGGCCACCTTTGATCGCAATGTCAACCTTCACTCATTTCACGAAGGTGGCCTCGTCCTTGCTTACGATATCGCTCACGATACCCTCGGTCATGGAAAATTTGAGTCCCTATGGCTTGGCCCCTACATTATCCAACATTGCCTCACCAAAGGTGCATACATCCTGGCTTCTCCCGAGGGCCTCTCTCTCAAAGAACCCGTCAACGGGTTATACTTAAAGAAATTTTACACCTAAGCGTCGCCATTCTACATTAGGTTATTTTATAGTGTTTTTGATCTTTTTTCCATAACTCACGTCTAAACTATCATTTGTGTTATTGACAGATGCTTCCTCAACCAGCCTACCACATCGGTTA
>ML808696.1:75099-89106 GCA_009831015.1 Picea engelmannii | reverse complement strand
TTTATTATTATCCATCAAAATGAAGGGATACAACCTACAACAAAACCCGTTGTAACTTCCTCTTCTTTCTCTCACAGTCTCCTCTCTCATAATACAATACTCACCAACCAATACTTGGGCCTTTTTTTAGGCTAGATATTGGGGAGAATTTGGGAGGTGGTTACCAACTTCAGTCCTATATAAACCAGAGGCTTTTGAAGCCATGAGGGGATATTCAAAATAGGAAAATTTTGTTGAATTTTTGAGGCAAAACCATTTTTATGC
This sequence comes from Picea engelmannii, assembly GCA_009831015.1. Classification (NCBI taxonomy): domain Eukaryota; kingdom Viridiplantae; phylum Streptophyta; class Pinopsida; order Pinales; family Pinaceae; genus Picea; species Picea engelmannii. The sequence goes on along the minus strand of ML808696.1, from coordinate 88,842 downwards.
AGGGAAGCTATTGGGAAGCACACCTTTGCAGGCCATTTCTCAGAGCTTCGTTCATTCGATTTCGGTGCCGTCAGTTTTGATGGGTTCTTGAGATATAGAAGAAAACAACTAGCTCATTTTTATAATCCATTGTCACTTTCATGATTTACTTGAAAATCTTTGAACAAAAATAAGAAATCCTCACCCACTGAGATAAAGGCCCAGAGACGTAGGCGAGATTTTCGAACTCCGTTATCACTTTGGTGTTTATGGTTTTCTATTATTCATGCTTATGTTCATCTGTGTATATTTATTAATGGATGCTATGTTTCCTCTTTCATTATTTTTCCTAATTGGTAAATAAACACGTTCTAAATAACTCAACCATTGTCGTTTAAAAAGATTGTTATCATTGAAATTTCGTCCGCAAATGGTTACAAGAGTCCAACATCTCCAAACACCTATTAGTTCACCTGAAGCCCTAAAAAAACATTTCCAAAAGGCACAAACTATACAACTAGTTATAAAATTGACATGTGTAGAAACACTACAGGAAGCACACACATGTGTGCAGGCCAAAAAATCCAAAAGAGCGCACATGCACGTTATTGTACGATAAAATCCATGCACTCCTGTGAAAGTTACATTTATGTTTCTTGTCAGCCCCTCACCCACTTCTGGTTCAACTCCCAAGTTGATTTGACCCTCAAATCCAATCTAAATCCTAGTGGAGGGCTGGTCAAAGACCTAAGGGTGCCCTAAAGGGCCCCTTGTTCACACTAAAGACTGGTTGGATAATGCCTCAAAGATTTGCTATAAAAAGAGGCCATGGGTGCATTATGAATTCAAGAATCTCATTGGATTTTTATGCTGCCTCTATTCTCGTAAAATGAAACTCTTTCCTTCTTGGAGCATACTAGCATCATCTCATTAAGCTATTCACCTCACCTCTTGAGGGAATAAGCTTGGATTTCTTCACCATTTACTTTCTAGTTTTCCATTTGTAAGAAGAGCTCTCACATAGGTGACTCAAGAACCCTCCCTTGGAGGAAGAGGAGAACCATATTTCTCCTCTTTTTCTTTCATTTTCCACATGGATGTCTTGTTTTGATTGTAAAAGTTAAGTTGAGATCATTTGCTATCACATATAGAAACACATGCATTGGGACCAGAAATCAAACTTCAATCATTGAGTATGCTCTTCTTTCGCACCATAGAGCGATCTTGAGAATCATAAAAATGATTGAGGGAAGGTTTCATCTACCTCAAACAAAATATTTAGAAGAGTACAAAGCCCCCCTAGGGATTCTCTTAGTTTCTTTTCAAAACATCTTAAATTTGTAAGAGCCCATACATGCCCACATGTTGCAAAGATAGGATGGTTTTTGAAGCTACTTTCTTAGTTTACATCACTAGGGGAGTTTAAAGATTATTGTAACGGGCCCATACATGCCCACATGCTTGCAATCTAGGATAGTCTTTTGAAGATTTCTTAGATTAAATCACATTAGGGAGTTTAAATGATTGGTAAGGACCCACATGTCCACATGCTAGTTCTTTAGGGACTTTAAAATTTCGCAAGGTTGTACCAATGGAATCTAGTAAGATAGGTAATCAAGACTTACAAGGACCACACGAAGTCCACATGTTGCAAGGTGACACCTAACTTATTAAAAATTTTGCACATTTGTTCACTTGCTCACACACAAAGTCACTAATCACTCACATAATTTCATCTCGAATTTTGGAGGTTGAAGTAGGTTTCCTCCAAAGGGATTCCGAAATGTCCCACTATTTATTGAGGGAATTATCTACTCCCACTTAATTCAAATGAGATTGGTTTACACCCCCAATCTCTCAAACAACCACATCTATTTTTTTTTCTAAAAACTCACTAAGTTTTCCTCCACAAGAGGTGCCAAAATAAATTTTTAGCCTAGGTAGGATCTCGGGGGTAGGCATCCAAATAACCCCCCGTTATCTAGTTCTCACATCTTCAAACATTAGAATTTGACGTATAAGGAACTTTAAAATCCTCCAAGTCAAGTGTTCTTAACACCATAAGGCAAGGAGATACCCGTGAAGGGTCGAAGTCCGAGGTCCGATTGTTTTGTGCATCCCCCTTGAGGCACCCACCTCTTGGATCCATCCCATGACCCATTTATTGTAAGTTTTAAACCTGCGAAGTAAAGCAATGCATATATATTCTTAAGCAATACAAAAATTAATCAATGGCTCATACACAAAATACATAGAGATCTTTACCGGAAACCCTCAACCGGGAAAACCTTTCTTTTTCATTATATTGAATTTCACCATTCGCCATACAATATATACAATGTTTTTAGGTATTCTGTAGATACCAAAAACCTAATCCCTTAATCCGGGATTAATTTACAAATCAGCTAAAAATAGCAAAATCCACTAAAAATAGCAAAAACCGCCCAAAAAAAAAATTTCGGGCCGTTGCCCTGAACCCCTCGGCACCGGGCTACGCCCGGTGCCGAACGCTGCGCGTACTTGGTGCGCTGCCCCAAACCCCGTCGTCCCCGGGCTACACCCAGTGCCGAACGCTGCGCGTACTTGGGGCGCTGCCCCAAACCCCGTCGGCCCCGGGCTACGCCCGGTGCCGAACGCTGCGCGTACTTGGGGCGCTGCCCCAAACCCCGTCGGCCCCGGGCTACGCCCGGTGCCGAACGCTGCGCGTACTTGGGGCACTGCCCCAAACCCCGTCGGCCCCGAGCTACGCCCGGTGTCGAACGCTGCGCGTACTTGGGGCGCTGCCCCAAACCCCGTCGGCCCCGGGCTACGCCCGGTGCCGAACGCTGCGCGTACTTGGGGCGCTGTCCCAAACCCCGTCGGCCCCGGGCTACGCCCGGTGCCGAACGCTGCGCGTACTTGGGGCGCTGCCCCAAACCCCGTTGGCCCCGGGCTATTGGGAAATATCATCAGCTCTTTCAGGATATGCACCCTCTACCCCTCATTATAACTGATTATTTCATCATTCACTAGTTCCTCTTCCGGTGGCTTCAGACCCCACTGTTGAGTGCTATTGGAAGGTCCAGTGCTATTTGAGAGGAAGGACATTATGTCTCTACATGACACAAGCATTTGTTTTCTTTGTTCTCCCACGTGGGAAAAATTCACCTACCCACATGTATGTTTATTTTTCAATTGATTTATGTATGATGCTCTCTTGATTACATGCGATTGTGAGATATATTGTGAAGGTCCATATTATACAAGTCTCTTATTCATTTTCTTCTCTCATCACCATTTTGCAAACATTTCACTTTTCTAGTCGGACATCATAGGGGACCCACATAATCCCCGTCTTTCCAGACGCTTGCAAAATCTCCCTCCTATCCTAGGAGAATTTCCCAGTTTCACCAACTCACCGACCCAACCATATCACACCCTTGTGAGTACTACCATTTTGGGATCAACTTTACTTGGTTCCACTTTACTTGGGACCAATTCCCAAGGTCACCCATACACTAGCTCTCCTTCACAAGGAGGCGGAGGGTACACTTCTTCCCAAGGGAGAAGTACACCCCCACCAAACCCCCCTCAAGGGTCAGGTCCACTACCTGCTCACACCATTGCTGGAACCAATCCTCCACCGACACTCCACATGCCATATTTGGCCTCCCTCAATGTACCACATCTGAGTAAGCTCATGAATGATCCTATATTGCATGACCCCACATGGCATGGAATGCCTACCAAACTACCTTCAGACATTTTCAAGTTTGAAGGAAAGGTGGGAGAAGATCCCACCAATCATATCATGACCTTCCACTTATGGTGCTCTTCAAACAACATCATGGACAACTCCGTCCGATTAAGGTTATTTTAGTGCACATTCACTGGGCCATCAACCAAGTGGTATGTGGACGAAAAATCAAGGTCCCCTGTGACTTTTGAATCATTAGCCAAAACATTTTTAACCTTCTTTCAAATAATAGTTCATCATGACAATGGTATCAAACTACTTTATGAGTTTAAACAAACCTCAGCCACACATATCACCGACCACATTCACTAATGGTGTCGGCGACGTAGTTTATGCAAAGCAGAAACCACCAAAGAACAATGCCTCGATTGGTTTCTCAGATCACTTGTCCCTCTCCTTGCCAAAGACGTGGCCTCCACCTTCCTCCAAACTGAAGAGGAAACCATTATCAAGGCTCAACAATATGACCTCATTTATGCAAAGTCAAGATACTTATACACAGTACTACCTGATGCCCCGATACCCGTACCATTCGGCGAGGAAAAACCTGGGATGTCTCACTCAGTGGATGGATTGATTGGTACCACAACACACCACAACCTATACAACCAACCACCACCCATGTACGATACTCCCCAATATCCACCAATGTACGGAGGACCCCCTTTTTACCCTCCCCCCTCTTATCAGCAACCATACCCTGTCGTCATCCTTCCACCCATAAGTGGACCCTCGCCGGCACCCATGATGTGGATAACTATTCAACCAAGTTCTGGTACCCCCTCTACCTTAGCCTACACCCTGTGCACTAGTGAAAACGTTACACATTCCTATGTAACCTATGTATCATTGCCAAAAAATAATCCGTATTTTCCATTTCCTGGTCCTCCACAACCCATTGCTCCTCCACAAGGACAACCACATGTTGGGGTTAACGTTGTTCAGCCCTCTCCCATTCAACAATTTCAAAATTTTGAACAACTAAATACGGAAAATCCATCCCATCAGCCGAATAATGCCAAAAAGAAAGGAAAAAAACCGAAACAATAATAACCCAGGACCAGGGGCAATAACCCCCAACAAAATCAACCTATCGGGGGCAACCAGAACCAGGGCAACTAGAACCTCCAAGGGGGAAATCAAAACAAATGCTAAGGGAGGAACAACAAAAACAACCTCCAGACAAACTTCCCTTGTTCTCTTTGTGGTGAGCATGGTCATTATATTCACCATTTCCCCCAAATTGTTGACTTCAAACATATGAAATATTCCATGAATGTGCCATGTCCTCCAGCGCTGCTTGCCCCTTAGCAGGCCCCACAACAGTATTTGCAGCAACCACCCTCGGTGGTGTTGCAAAAACCTATTCCAGACCAAAGCGTGATGAATACCTAGGAAGATATGCATCCTTCCCCACCACAAATGGGACAGTATCAATTCCGTAGAAATCTGACAGATCACACTATCCTCCTCACTAGTGAAGAATAAATTCTTATACAAACGCGCAGTTATCAATACAATGCACCCCCTGAAGCTATTGCCACCACTTCAAAATAATCTCTAGTTACAATCAAACAACCTTTGATGATTCCATGCCCTAACAGTGAACTACCCATTCATATTCCTCACATCCCATTACGATGAAATGTCAACAACCCTCAGGCTAGGACGACACACAATTATAGTCTAGTCGATGACTTGGTGCAATCTCCTGTAGCCATGTCGGTCTTGGAGGTTCTCCAAACCTGTCCCACTCAACATAAATCATTGATTTCCACCTTAGGGGTAGTCGACCTTGTTGATACTAGACTCATCACATTTGATCTAGATTGTGGGGAATCCCGTCTCCCTGCTTTGGTAGCTTTCCCGATACCAGTCAAAATTTGGAACATCATAGTTCATTGATGCATCATTGATGAAGGTGCATCCACATGCATCATGTCCAAAATGGTATGGAAAAAACTTGGTTCCCCTGAGCTAATACCATCTGCCATCACTTTAAGAGATTATGCTGGACGCCCATCCTCTCTTGAAGAGCTCTTTAAAAATGTCCCCGTTGAACTCGGGGGAAAAACCATTCTTATTGTCATTGAGGTTATCGACGCTCCGCTCAATTACAACATCTTGTTTTAACGTAGATACATGTATACTATGAAGGTTGTGGCCTCTTCTATGTTTCGAACGATGATGTTACCCCACAACGGGAAGATCAACACCATCGACCAAGTTTCACATTATGCGCCTAACCATTCCTCTAACATCGATAACATCCTACCTCTTGTCCACACTAATTATGATTCCTAGCCACTCATAGAAATGGCCCCTATAATTTTCAAAGACCCATCCTTGTTGGGGAAATACCATGGAGCACCACCGCTCATACACCCCTTGACACAAGTGTGTGTTATATCTTTCGATGGAACTAAAACTAGAGATACCATTCCTCCCATAGAAGCTTCTCCACCCCTCGACATCCTACTAGTTGAATACATCCTACCTCAAGAATTATCTGAGAAATCTATGACACCACTTAACCTCGATTTCACCCTTCCCTAAGGACAAATCCTGGTTTGGGAGACAATCCCCCAATCCCTCACACAAGTCCCCTTCTTCTACCCCCCACCGGACATATAATATTTCCAGGTAGCCGCAATGCTTACCCTTCCCAACATGGTGTTGGCCATTCGAGTATGGTATCTCCACCCACCCGCGATGGTTCCTCAACCATCCCTCTCTCCCTAATCAAAGGGAATCCAGATGTAGATTCCAATACTCAATCCAACCACACCATCTTCACCCCCACTTGCCAGCACCCCCGCCATAGCTGGGGGTAGTAGGAAAAACAAGGATCCCACCACTCGACTTCCCCTGAGTTCAACCTCCTTGTGCACTATGCAAGAAAGAAGGAAACCCCACAAATAGATGTCCCTCTCTCCCCAAGTTACGTAATTTGATCCAATTCCCTTGAGCAACCACACCGCTCATTGCTTCTCCAAGCACACCCAGTACTACCACTACATCCCCTACTACATGCAGTAAAGGGCTGCGAACTATATTCACATGTGCCATCTGTTCAGTGTATGGTTACTACACTCACCATTTCCCTACACTACCTCAGTGTTGACAGACACTAACGATAGTACGCCAAAGCTTTTAGCAAGACCCCCCTCCACCCATGTCATCGAGTACTCACGTCACTGGCATCCATTATTTCATGACCTCAGTCAACAAATAAATGAGGTGTCCTTGATCTCTTTGTGAATCACTTGATCATTTCACATGCCAATGTCCTATGATCATTGAATATAGGAATCGTCAAATGGCCCTTATTCAAAATCCTCCAAGCACCTCACTTCCCATGATGCAAGTGATTCCCCCTATTCCATCCCCATATACTTTCCACATCACCTCCCTTGAACCTGAGTCACTTCCCACCCCTCCATGGTTCATGGATAGACTGTTTGAGGATTTTCCCCCAAATCCCCCCAATTCCCGGTTCATTTCCCCCAGGAAATATTACCCCCGTCCATAGTTTTTAACCCACAATATCTGGACATTTGGTTTATGTCAAGCACACCATCGCACCATAGTTTCAATTCCCCCTCTATGTCTTCACCACTTGAAGACAATCGCATGGTCAAAATCACCAATGTTACTTCCTCGGATCCCCTATATTCTCGCATTTTCCACTGCGATGAAGATATCCTAGAGGAACTAACCACACGTGATTTCCCATGGAATGCAATCCATAACAAAGTGCTCTTTCTCTCACAAGAAGCCTTTGACCCTCCTAGTCAAGCCTCCATATTCCCAATCGAAACAAAGGATTCCATTCCATATGGGCATATAGATTGGTTCAAAAAACCTATCCCTGCCCCTGATGCTTTTGAAGAAGGAAACATGGACAACATTTCCCCCATTGTGAAAATTGATATTTACATCAAACCTGGAATCATAGAAGAAATCACCATTGGCGTTGCATGATCCCCTGAGGAACTCACAACATACAAATCTCTCTTTTAGGAATACTGAGATATTTTTTCCTTGTCATACATGAAGATGCTTGGCCTCGATCCTTCTATCGTCGAACATCGCATCGACACATGGACATATATCACATCCAAAGCAGTGACTATCAAAGCCGAAATTGACAAACTACATGCTGGAGGGTTCATCTACCCCATCGCATACATGTGATGGGTCTCCAACCCCGTCCCTGCCAACAAAAAATAGGGCACTATTCATGTCTGTACTGACTTTCATGATCTTAATCATGCTTGTCCTAAAGACAACTTCCCAACGCCTTTCATCGACCAAATTATTGATGACTGTGCCGGCCATGAGGCCTTGTCCTTAATGGATGGGTTCTCTGCCTACAATCAAATCTAGATTCATCCAACAGATCAGTATAAGACCACATTCACTACCCCATGGGGTACTTTTTATTATTGTGTCATGCCTTTCGGACTAAAAAACATAGGTGCGACATTCCAACGGGCCATAACTTACGTTTTACATGACCTCTCTCATATCATCCTCGCTTACTTGGATGACCTCACCACTTAGTCCAAGAAACGAACTCAACATCTAGATGACTTACGGTTCATATTTCAATGATGTTGACATTACAATATCCACTTGAACCCCCTCAAGTGTGTATTTCACGTCACCGCTGTATGCCTCCTTGGGTTTATCGTCTCCCAACATGGCATCACTGTGGACCCCCTCAAGGTCCAAGCGATCACAAAAATTCCACCACCTCGGAATTTACACCAACTGCAGAGCCTATAAGGCAAAGCCAAATTTTTACGATGCTTTGTCCTAGATTACACCACTTGCGCGCATGGTTTTCCTTCACCTACTGCGTCATGATATCCCATTTCGATGGGATGAACATGCCCAAACTGCTTTTGATGATTTAAAAGTGACACTCTCCAACATCCCTTTAAATAGTCCACCCGACCATGATCGCGATTATATCCTCTACTTGTTAGCCTCAGCCGTATCAGTAGCAAGATTTCTCATCCAACTAGGAGATGATGCCCATGAGCATGTCATTTACTACATCAGTAAAAACCTTTCAGGGCCACCCCTGAAGTACAATCATGAAGAGAAACTTTCCCTTGCATTTGTCCTCGCAGTCCATAAACTACGTCATTATATATTGCTTCACACTACCAAAGTCATGGAAGATTCCAACCCCATGCAGTACTTGCTTAGTCAACGCAGAATTAATGGTAAAGTTTCCCGATGGATCATCATCCTTCAAGAATATTACCTATAATTTGCAACTCCCAAAAGAAAGAAACCACTCATCCTCACCAAGCTCATCACGACATTTCCCTCTGACACTAACGATGCACCTATCAATACGGATTTTTCTAATGACCACCTCTTCTACATCTCCTTGGATGACCCCTAGTATGACGACCTCCTCGTCTACCTTCGAACACAGAAGTTTGGAACCCATCTATCCCAAGACGATCATCGACACATGTGCCATTAGGCCCCTCGATATCTCCTTATCAATGACATCTTATATCGATGAGGGGTCAACACCATACTCCGTGGATGTTTGACCATCGATGAAGCTGACAGAGTCTTGAATGATTTCCATAGTGACGCATGCGGTGGCCACCTCTCAGGGATTTCCACCGAACAAAAAATCAGTCGAGCATGCTACTTCTAGCCCACATTGTTTCTTGACTGCATCCATGTTGTGAAACGATGTGAAAAATTTCAGATTTATGAAAACAAAGCACGAGCGACACCCTCTCTTTTACATCCAGTCATCACTACAGACCCCTTATGCAAATGGGGCATTGACTTCATGACTTGCAACCATCCATCTAGCAATGGGCACAAGTACATCATTGTAGTAGTCGATTAATTTACCAAATGGGCTGAAGCCATGCCTACCTTCAACAACATTGCTGACACAACAACACATTTTTTATTCAATCACATCATTTCTTGCTTTGGAGTCCCACTACAATTAGTCTCTGATCACGATAAACAATTTGAGAATGAGATATTTTCTGAACTCTCCTCAAAGTTAGGCTTCTCCCATGAGTTTGCCTCCCCATACTAACCTCAGTCCAACAGAAAGGTCGAGGCTATTAACAAAGTCCTCAAAACCATGTTGCAGTGCACTGTTAACAAACATAAGACCAATTGGCATCATATGTTGTTTTCAACACTATGGGATTATCGCACGAAAGTTAAAATTGCCACTGATTTTACACCATTTCATCTCATCCATGGGGTCAAAGCCACTCTCCCTATCGAGTGTGAAATTCCCACTTTTTGCACCGCCACTGGGATATTACCTGACACTTATCCAATAGATCAACACTGGCTAAACTTAGAGTCGCTGGATGAAGACCATCGGTCTTCATTATAGAACAATGAGGCAACTAAAAAATGGTTGAAGGCCACCTTTGACCACCATGTCAACCTTCGCTCATTTAATGAAGGAGACCTCGTCCTAGCCTATGATATCGCTCATGATTGTTAGAAAAATAGGACCGCGAAGAAATAAAATAAAACAAACGCGGAAACAAAACACAGAAGATACACAATACAAGAGAGACACAGATTTACGTGGTTCACCCAGTGTGGGCTACGTCCACCAGAGAAATTGCCAGGTCCTTTCTTTATTTTTATCCAACAAAATGAAGGGATACAACCTACAACAAAACCCGCTGTAACTTCCTCTTCTTTCTCTCACAGTATCCTCTCTCAGAATACAATACTCGCCAACATACATAGCCGCAATACATTTCCCTCATAAAAGAGGGTTGCCTTCTAGGGAAAAAAACCATAACATAATCTCTATCATTAGATCTACGACCTTATAATGAACGGTCCAGATTTACAATGAAATTACAATATACTTTTACAAGGTAATTTTTTCTTCGGGGGATTCACCCCTGGACCCCCATCGGGGGACACTTCCCTTGAACCCCCACTGGGGGCCCGCTTGCCCCCAGACCCCCTAGCCGGGGGGATAGCCCCCCTGGACCCCGTAGAGGGGGTACTCTACACTCCCCCACATGGAAGAGTGTACATACTTTTGGGGTGTAAATATTTCATGGGGTATACACATGGCTGAAAGTAAAAGACCTCTAAATCAGGAAGATAATCAGGCTCCACAACCAACAATGATACCCTTGGTCATGGAAAATTTGAGTTATTATGGCAAGGACCTTACATCATCCAACACTACCTCACTAAAGGCGCATACATCCTGGCCTCTCCAGAAGGCTACCCTCTCAAAGAACCGTCAACGAGTTGTTCTTAAATAATTTTTTTGTCTGAGCGTAGCCATTCTAAACTAGGCTTTTTATTTTTTTACACATTTGTAGAGTTTTCAGTCTTCTTTTCCCCTCCATGCCTTATGTCTGATCTACCATTTCTTTTATTGACATATGTCTCCTCCATTGACCTACCACATCGGTTACGCTGACGAAGCTAGCCGATGGACACAAAATATCGCTTCGACCGCTTGGGCCCTCTATACCCCCTCACATGAACTGCTCTACTCCAACGACATATGTTTGGGCTCAACAACCAACAACCAAGAAGAATACACAATTGTCATCTTCCTCCTTGCCAAGGCCATTCACCACCATATTCATCACCTTAGCGTCTTATTAGATTCCCAACTTATCATCCTACAGCTCAACCATGTGTACTGTGTCTGCGATCCTTTCCTCTTCTACAAATACATGCAAGCTAGACTCTTATCTTGACATTTTGATTCAATTACATTTACACATATTCCATGATAATTTAATCAAATAGTAGATAACATGGCTAACCTAGCATTAGATTGGCATTTATCACATCAAGACACCATTACACACACATAAATCATCAAATGTCCATCACAACATATATATTAGACATCATAAAAAGCATCACAAAACATCATCACATGTGAACATCACAGAGATCATAAACATGTATATCCATATATATATATATAATAGTCAATGTAACATCAATGTTTACAAAAATGGTACAAAATGTACATCGCCCGTAGGAAGGTGAGCTCCCTCATCCCTATAGGTACAAACTAGGTGTCACACTACCCTATACAACATGGGATAGCAGGCCTATATAAATACCCAAAATATATAACAAATCACTCATGGTGCCTCTAGAGTGCCACCTCTAGGTCCTCTATCTGGAGGAGGTACCCCACCAGTTGGGGGTCCTCCAAGTCCGGGGGGCAGTCGCCCAGTCATAGCTACCCCCGACACAACTGCTCTGCAGATCAGGGTCCACAACTTTGCAGGGATACCCACACACTACTCCAGGACTCTCTAGTATTGAATGTGGGACCACATACCCTCGGGCCCACCCTATAATAACACCTCCAACCGGCGACGAAAATCCTCTAAATTCCTTCCAGCATCTCCCTGAGGCGCATGCGACGACCCTGGACTCGGGTCGTCAAATTTGCGTCTCCTACCAGCTCTCACATCATCGGCTGGCCTCACACCAGCCTTGTCCCTTCGACATCTCTCTCCCACCTGCGACAGTCTCACCGACCCTTGATGAGATGGATATTTGACCAACTCCACCTCTCGGCTTCATGACCCCACATCTACAAAAACACAACCAAACGATAGCATCAACATCCATCCATAATATAAGCATATGCTAGACTATCAAAATCACAAAAAATAAAGTACACCAACATACCTCTCTGGTCCCAAACCTCCCTGTTAGCACTAGAAGTCACCTCTGGATTGTGACAGAGGTAAGCCCAATACCCATAAGTTTTATGTCACAATGGATAAATTTAAGGGGGGTCTAATGGATGCAAACTCAGGATGATATCGCTTTAACTCAGAAAGATGGGTTGGTATGCACAGGCATATGAGGTCTTGATATAACTTCAGACAATAAGTTGAAGTAAGGGTGAGTAGGAGGAAGAACTTGAGGAGAAAATGTAAAGGTATGCTATGGAAATCCTGTCTTCCAGTAGCCTAAGGATGAAAAAATTCGAATACAAGATCCTCTTGGATCCAAAACTTTAGGAGACTAAAGACGCTACAACAATACTACAATTAAACATACATCACAATATGGTTACAACAACTTGACTGGATCCTCCATGTCTGAGCCTTCAATATCAGAAGCAATAGAGGTGAAAATAAAGTTGTCTGTCATTAAATAAGAAGTCTCAAATGGCGATACATTACCAGAGAACCAGAGGCTTCATTAAAACTTTACAAATCGGGAGTTTATCTCAATCATCGACACTAAAAAAAATGGAAAAAATGCCTACATGTACTCTGAACCAGCTCCGACTGCCTGAGGCGATCCAATCATGATTTCAAAGCTTTGCATTGATGAGCTTCTTTGTCGGGCTGCGCATGGAGATGTGGGTCAGACTGCCCATGCAGTCTTCTGTCAGACGTAATCTCTGTCAGATTGTACTGACAATATTCTTCCGCGATTTGTCCCTCTCTGGACTTCTATTTATGGAAGGATACGATGTCTCACCCACCTTCCTTGTTTTCATTAACTACTTCATCGAGATCTAAGTGGGCATAGTCAACGCCTGCACTTGGAAGACGTGGTGAACTCTCCTTCGTTGTCTGTGATTTGTTGGATTCTTGCAGAGAATACTGGTAGGTGGAGTCGATGAGGACTCGACAAGGTGATGGGAGGCCATTTGGAAAGACAGAGTGGCAGAATGGTGACTGGGAAAGCGTGGGAGATAGAATGCGGGTACTAAGGTGTAAAGGCACAGAGGAAATGTGGCACAGGAAGGTGACATGGAGGGAGAAGGGGAGATCCAATGGCTGAACGAGGTGGGGATGACCAACTAAGGTAGAGGTAACAGGGAGTACGAGACACATAGCAGGGGGTGAGAGGGTGAGGTATGAAGGCAGGATGGTGATAGGTCGAGAGGAAGATGAGTGGAGGAAAGGTGTTGGCAGGAGAGGAAGGCATTAAGTGGAGGTGGTAAGCAGTCTACTCGGAGGGGGGGGAGAGGTGGTAAGAGGTAT
>ML808696.1:50114-60842 GCA_009831015.1 Picea engelmannii | reverse complement strand
GGGGGGGGGGGGGGTCTGATATGGATCCTGCGTCGTAGATCTGAGCATGCATATCTCAACCACCTAGATCTACGTGCCCCTTAGCACAATGCACCCAGGCACAAAACTTAGGATAAATGATAAAAGTGGGTTTTTAGCCCCCTATTTGCCATTTTTTCACTATGGGGCTATTTTCATGGGTTTTTAGCCCCCTCCATACAAACATATGTGATAAAACTCCCTAGGAAGCAACAACATATTTGGGTCCTGGCGGTAGTCCATCCCACCATATTGGTACCACAGTATAATCTATGGCATCTGGTGCCACACACACGTCATATCGTCCGTAAAATAATGGCCACCTTCCCCGTCTCCATGCCATACCAAAACCGATGCCCACCGCATCAGTCATAGCTCTCGTGCATCAACTACCAACAACAACACTCCAGGGAGAAACATGGGCACCCTCTCCAAGAACCACACCACCAATATCGACCCAAAGGAAAACTCACCCGAGTCGGTGGATCGACACCGGTTAAGCTACCCCATCATCTTGGCGTGCAAAATCAATCCCCAAACAAAAAACTCTCCACCCAATTCTCTTTGCATAATCCTTAGTTGACCACCAATGATCCACTGAGTCTCCAAGGATCCGTAGATCCTCACAATAATCAATGTGATGCAATAATGCACCAATGCATCCATCATCCCAATTTGAATGATCGAACCTGACATAAAGTTTGTCCCCAAATAGTACCTCCCCGCCAAGTCTGCCAAGTGTACATCCCCTGGCAACTCGAGATCAACAGGTAGGGCCCTCCCCCGAAAAGGGAGCCTGGTCAAAAAATATACATCCTCCATCACAGAGAATGTCAACTGCTCCTCCCGCACAATGAAGCACTGCTGCTCAGTGCTCCACATAGAAATCAAATACTGCAACAGGTACTCATGCGCCCGTATTAGTGGAAATTCAAAGAACTTTAACAACCCACAGGCTGCCAAAGGTCCCCAAATGCCCAACTCATCTCTCACTTCCTCCCTGAGGCATTCCCAATCCCTCTCCCTCCAGTGGACTGGCATCCTAAACTGATCACTTGCATTCACACAAACAACCTTTGATCAACCATCACTTTTCATCCACAAAAAACTTCAAAAAATACAAGTTTTTTCCAAAACCCCCAGTTTTGCCCCATGTGCGCGAATGTTACCTCCCACAGGCATGCACATATGTGCGACTATTCTTCACATAGTTGTGCATCAATGTGCATCTGCCGAAAAAAAAAATGCACATCAATGTGCACCTGTCACACCCACAGGTGCGCATTCATGCACACCTGTTCGCTACACAGATGCACACAAGTGTGCAACTGTACTTCGAATAGGTGCACATCAAATGCACACCTATTTTCCTCACTGATGTGCCCCCATGCACGACTGTCCGCACTACATCTGCACACCTCTACGTGGGTATCCTTTGATCACCCATGCACTTGGGGGCCCACCCTCACAAAATCCCCTAGTACGACCATCCGTACAACCCTGCCCAGAAAATAAATCCTAACTACTATGCAAGAGGATGAGACCACTAACCTAGATCTCGAAAATCCTGGATCATATGGCTCAAACTCCCGTAATATCCAAATCTCCTCTAAAAACCTCTCATCAAGTCACTATGGTTGGATGTACAAATGAGGTGGCATTGTGGGCCCTACAACTATATATAGTCCCTTTTGCAAAACTTCCATGCTCAATTACAAGAGCCCGGAGCATTCGTTTTTCGATCTGTGTTCAGCCACAGGATCAGGATCCCACCACCTACAAAATCACATTCCCTGAGTCACCATCCATCCTTGGCCCCGCGGGAGCATTTTTATCACATCATGCCCAGGTATGCATGCTCATAATTTTCAAATAGCTATTATATGCTCTTTATCTTCAGATATTGTTCACGTTAGGTATTTGGTTTTCATGTGTGCAGGTACTTGGTCATCACACACCAATGCAACCCCTTTAGATATATGATCGACACTAGAATGTAATCATTCCGTCTGAATATCCATTGCATCTCCCAATCACACCCTCCGACATTTTCCTGTAGGATCCTCACATCCGGCTGTGCACTACTCTCACCTCTATTGCATTTCAAGTATTGTCACCCGGTAGCACTCTCCCCTACATGAGTTGTCCCATTCATAGTCCCCTTTGGCACTTTGAAACTCATGCTGCGTCACCCCCCTAGGGATGAGAGTCTCGATAGTCTTACGCATGTTCAAGAATCATCCAAATACTCCTTCTCCTCATTATGATAGCTTTCTCGATGGACCCCCATGATATCTCCTCACGGTTCTTGTTTGACTGCACCTCCGTAGTATCATTAACCCTCCATTTCATCCACATTAATTTTTCCCATATGAAGATTTCCCTATGTTCATTTCCCTCATACAAAAACCCACCTATAGGGCCCCCACCCTCCACCAGTTCTCCACACAGCTTGCGCCCTCACAGGCCAAGCCATCTTGCACTGGGGCACCCATTTCTGTATCTGCACACTTATCCCAAATTATTCTTTATTCATTTGGTAATTGTACAAAACCTTTGTTTCCAACATTTACATATCTTTTTGTTGTCTCCTTTAGCAACCTTCTTTTTTTGGCAAAGAAACCCATGTCGCCCTTGGTTGGGGAATTTACTATCTCCTACTCCTGTAGACATATTCCATAAACCCCAAGTATCCCACCATCCATGTACCCTTGATCTATGATTGTTTCTTCTTTGTCATGCCTCTAGCACAATTTAACCCGTGTCTAGTCGTCCCCTTGACGCTAGATTTAGTTTCACAGTTGCTGCCACTCATACTTCACATATATCCCCAACCAAGGGAAATCTTGAGTCTCACTACATCTTGACTTCGTCCATTTTCCTTATCAGTTCCTGATCTCACTCCAGTGGATTTCATGAAGCCCTTTGCTTCTTGGAGTCATGTCTCCCTTTCTGTCGACATCAACATAGTTCCCAGAAGGGAGATAGTATCTTGACTCTCATTACCTTTACAATGAGGAGTCTCGAATGACACAGAGAGAACCATCATTTCTCTCTGTTATCATCGACCCCCATAACATTCAACGTCAACACACTCTCATGTTATGGTGGGTCTTACTATGCAACTATTGCAATTTTTTTATACTAGTTGAAGACCTCTGAATTCGCTGGGCCATCAATGCCTACGAGTCCTCGACACTTCTTACAGGTGTCATCGTCTCTTTTCAGAGTATGTTCACCACCAAAATCGTCATCTTCCATTATCAAACCACCCCAGTGGGTGCTGCATTTATCTACATCAACATACAACTTCAGTTACTATCTTACATATTTGAGTTACATGACACGAGCATGGGGCATGCCTGCCTCGTTTGTATACAACTTTTATTTTTCCTACACCAAGAGAAAGGTCTGGTCCCACAATTTCCCCTCTCCTTCTGATGGGTCGCTCTTGCAGTTCCTCTCAACACTCTTTCTTACAATGGTAATCTCATTAGAATAAACATTGATGTATTTCAGCTATACGTATGCTCCTAACCTCACACATCAGGGGGCATCTATTATCACTGAAATTTTGTCCGCAAATGGTTACATGAATCCATCATCTCCAAACACCTGTTAGTTCACCTATATCCATAAAAAAACATTTCCAAAAGGCACAAACTATACAACTAGTTATAAAATTGACATTTGCAAAAAAAATATAGGAAGCACGTGCACATGCACAGGCCAAAAAATCCAAAAGAGCGCACATGCGCCCGATGCATGACTATGTACGATAAAATCCATGCACTCCTGTGAATGATGCATTTATGGTTCTTGTCGGACCCTCACCCACTTCTGTTTCAACTCCCAAGTCAATTTGACCCTTAAATCCGAGTTGAATCCGAGTGGGGGGCTGGTCAAAGACCTAAGGGTGCCCTAAAGGGGCCCTTGTTCACACTAAAGACCGGTTGGATAATGCCTCAAATATTTTCTATAAAAAGAGGCCATGGGTGCACTATTAATTCAAGAATCTCATTGTATTGTTATGCTACCTCTATTCTCCTACAAGGAACCTCTTTCATTCTTGGAGCATACTAACATCATCTCATTAATCTATTCACCTCACCTCTTGAGGGAATAAGATTGGATTTCTTCACCATTTAATTTCTAGTTTTCCATTTGTAAGAAGAGATCTCACATAGGGGACTCAAGAACCCTCCCTTGGAGGAAAAGGGGATCCATAAGTTCCCCTTTTTCTTTGGTGTTTTCCAAATAATATAATCTCTCCATTGGTGGCATGAAAATTGGTCAATTGTTTGATTGATTTTGGTTCTAATTTCCTTATGCATTTTAGTTTCATTTCTTTAGTTGTTATTGGCTTAGTTGTTTGTTTATTTCATGAGATTGAGTCATTTGATTCATACACTAACTTCTATCCTAACCAGTAGACCCAAATGGACTTGCGAGTGTCCCTCTTTTCCTCATCCAAGTGGAAAAAAGGATACAACAAAGATCTTTTCGGATCAAGTGGTATCAAAGCTAGTTAACGGTTGGTATTTTGAGTTTGCATGTTTGCCAGGGAAAATGAAATCTCAAGTGAGAAAATGGCATCTAAAGAGGGACTTTCTCAAGATGAGAAGGATATGCGAAAAACTCTCTTTTCCATGTCTGATATGGTGAACGTGTTGTATGAATACTACTTGGAACGAAAGAGACCGGTTCAAGTGAAATCTTCAAAGAACAAGAAAAGTGAAGAAGAATTGAAGGAATTTCCTTCCACACCGAGTTCATAAAACATCTCTGAGGTATACAGTGAAAGTCATTCATCAATTTCTCTTTGTTCCCATTAATATGGTTCTTTTGGTTCATTTGAAAAACATACAAAAGGTGTAGGTTTGAAATTGTTAACCAAGATGGGTTATAAAGGAAAGGGCCTTGGAATCAAGGGCCAAGGTATCGTTAATCCAATAGAGGTTGTGGAAAGAACTCGTTATTTAGGATTGGGATATGGTGAAGAGGAAATTGGAGCATTCTCCAATATGGACTCAAAAACATTGGAAGAAAGCGATGCATCAAATGATCAGCTTAAGTCATTGCGAGAATACTTCATGACAGGTGATGACGTATTACTCCATGATGGTGATAGTGAATGCAAGTCATCTCCAAAGCAAAGTGAGGATCAATAGGAAAGGTATAATGGTCATGGTTTTTCCAATTCTCTTTTTGATTATTAAAAACATAATCATGTAATCCAAAACTTGTGGAATATGTATTGATCCAGAATCAGATCCAGGAGCTTGATGGGGCTAAAAAAGGCCTAAAAATAAATTTTCTTAGAATTGCTTCAAAACAGACGTGTGCGTAGGATTCATTGATATGAACCCAACACAACTTGAATGAGATAAAAAAAACGTCATATGATCAAGTTATGGCGATCTGTTCGTTTTGCCAAACATGCAAAAAAAATGCTGACTGTACAGTCCATATAGTGCCACGTGGCAGCTGACTGTACATGCCATATGATCGTACGACTGACGTGGCAGGCATAGTCAACATTGACATGGAAGTTTTTGTAGGTGACACATAGCGGGGTGACTGGGCATACGTACACTGATGTGGCATACACAGTTGGACCAATCTGGGAGTGACACGTGTCACCACTACAAGGGTGACACATGGAACGCCCATACGATGACACATAGAAGGGTACGGTCAGATGATAGGGCAGGTGATGTGACAGTTGGGAAAATCCATGTTTGACACTTGGCATTAGTTTCAGTGAATGAGGAGGTGCCACGTGGCCCAGACATGGGCTGCCATGTGGCACCCAGGGATTGGCTTAAAGTTCATTGCAAAATTGTTGGAGCCTCTAGGATTCGACCTCGTGACCTCTATGTGGGCGAAGGGTTTAGCAAATCCAGGCTAGCCAACCTGCCTGAGGGTGGAAATTAACCATATGGTGGCACCAAATTTATTTAATTTTGAGTGTGGGTGTAAAAAGCAGAAAATTTAGGGCTGGGGCCTAGCCCCCAACCCCCGACATGAAAACCACCATATGTCCATTGTAATGTGACCAGGGTTTCGGTCTTCAACCATTTGGTGCAAAGGGGGATAGGGGTTTATCTCTCAATTCTTTGTGTTGGAAAATATGACCGATCCTCCATTGTGGGTTGGCGCGTAGATATGACACAAGCCCCAGGTTTTGGGGATTCCACCAAAAGTGCACCATGCGACCGAGAATTATGGAGGAGGGGCCAACGCGTAGCCCCTAGGGGGCTGGAGTTTGGACACATGAGTTCATATGCCCATGTATTAAGGGAGGGCACCCATTTCAGAGGGGATTAATCCAAATATATAGAAAAAGTGGGTTTATTACTTTGGAATATGGATTTTTTGAGTGAATTTTGGAACAATTTAGAGATTTTTGGCCCTTTTGGGGGGATATTGGGCCCTTTTTGAGGCCAGATCTTGGGAGGAAGTTGGGATATGGTTACCAACTTTAGATATATATAAACCAAGCCTTCTTGAGGCCATGAGAGGAGATTCAGAGTAGGTTTATGCTGAAGATTTTCCAAGCCAAGGCCATTTTTATGCAGGGAAGTTGTTGAGGAGCGCACCTTTGCGGGCCATTTTTGGGAGCTCCAGTTATCCGATTTGAGTACCATTTCTTTTGTTGGGTTCTTGAGATATAGTAGAACAAGAACATATCATTTTTAACCTTTTGGCACTACTATGATTTACTTATTGATCTTTGAACAGAAATAAGTAAACCTCACCCACTGAGATAAAGGTCTAGAGACGTAGGCAAGATTGACGAACTCGATTATCACATTGGTGTTATGGTTTGATGTTGTATTATTATTAATTTAAGTTTTGTACATGTTTATATGGCTGTCAAATTTATTCTATAATTGTTCCTCTTTCTTTAAGCTTCCTAATTGGTTAATCAACACATGCTTAATAACTCAACCATAGTCGTGTAAAAGATCTTTTCAGATCAAGAGGTATCAGAGCTAGTTGACGTTTGGATTTGAGTTTTGCATGTTAACCAGGGAAAATATACTTCGTGGTGAAGGCGATATTGTTGAAGAGAATACATTGATTGGATTGAGTAAGAGAACTTCTCAAATTGAGAATATGGCATCGGAAAAAGGACTTTCTCAGGATGAGAAAGAGTTTCAAAAAACTTTCTTTTCTATGTCGGAGATGATGAAAGTTTTGTATGAGGATTACTTGGAACGAAAGAGACCATTTCTTGGAGAATATTCAAAGGGAAAAAGTGAATAAGGAGAGGATCCTCCTCAAATCCCTCCTTCACCTCCATCATCACCTCCTTCTTCTCCTTCATCTTCAAGTTCAAGTTCTAAATCCAATGCAAAGAAACATGTTCATAAACATAAGAATGAAATTCCATTGTTAAAACTTGAAGTTAAATTTGAATTACCCATATATGATGGTGAAGTTAATGAATATAGACTTGACAATTGGGTCATATAGATGGAGTTCTATTGCAGTGTGCAACATATCAAGGATGAGGCCACACAACTCAAGTTGGCATCATTGAGACTTGCAGGCACAACACTCATCTGGTGGTAAAGAAAGTTGTAAAATGACACGCAAAAAGTGGGTAATGTATTTCCATCATGGAAAAGTTTCATTTCTGCACTTAGAAAGCAATTCTATCCTTTGGGTTATAGAGAGAAAGCGTTAATTGAATGGAAAGATTCAAAACTAAGAAAAATAAAAGTAGTGCAAGAATACACAAATGGATTTCATAAAATGGCATTGATATTAGATATCCCTTTACATACCTAAGAAACTCTTATGAAGTATATAGGAGGTTTACTTTCACATATTCAAAATACTGTATTCATGTTTAGACCAACTAATCTTGATGAGGTTTCTGTTCAAGCGACTTACATTGAAGCAGGGAAAACAAGTCTTGATGTATTAGGGGAATCACATTCAAGGAAAGAGGACAAGAGGAAGTGGCATGGAAAGAAGTCAAATTTAGTGACGAGAAAGGAAGATAATCCCTCTTGTAAGCATTGTAGGAAAGAGGGGCATGATGAGGAATGATGTTGGAAATTGCATCCCGAGAAGAGACCAAAGTGGTTCAAGGAAAAGAAGGGGAGGCAAACAGTTGCAATGACAAATTGACCCACAGACATGGGATCGGATTTAGGTGACGAATCTAAGGTCTCATTGGTTGGTATGACATGTAAAATTGGTGAAGGAATTGATTGTAGAAGTAACTTGTTTCACAAAAGGGACATCATGCGACACACTAAGGTTGATACATTAATCAATAATGAATCTCAATCTAATATAATTTCAGAGGAATTGGTTAAGAAATTGGGATTAAAAACACACATGCATCATAAGCCTTACATGCTTAAATGGATAAGCAAACATCATCAAATGCACATAACAAAGCAGTGCACATTCAAATTTGCAATTTCATCTAAGTATGTGGACGAGGTAACATGTGATATAGTGCCACTAAGTGAATGTGGAATGGTCTTAGGTAGTCCATACTTATATGATCGTAAAGCAATATTCTACAGGACAAATAATCAATATCAATTAACCAAAGCAGGTCAAGATTATGTGGTTCATGCTCATCATGTTAAAGAAAATAAAACTATTCAAAATATGGAACAATTAAAGAAGGCCGTTCAAGAAAGCAACAAACCTATAATTGTTTCAAATGAAGTAATCGATCTTACACAATAACATGAGATGATTTTAGAATGGAAAATCAACCATAGTTTGCTTCAAGATAAGCTATTGTCGTGAAAATATTACAAACATATAAGCTCATTTGTAGTCATGTTTTTGATGCTATCATTAGTAATGTTGTCTACATGGATGATAGTGGCTTTAGTAAGATGTGACAGGGTACAAATGGTTAACAATATGTTGTTAGTTGGCATGATTGTGTTACAGTTGATCTTGATGAGACAGGTGCACATGACAAACTTCAAAGACAGAGAACAAGCCAGGTGGCCTATATTGAGATTGATGACTGGTTAGTAACCTTTTGGGGACCAAAAGGTCTTTTAGTGGGGAGGTGTGATCTAGAATTATATCTAGGAGCTTGACGGGGCTCAAAAAGGCCTAAAAATAAAATTTCTCAGAATGGTTTCAAAACAGATGTGTACGTAGGCCTCATTGATATGAACCCAACGCAACTTGAACGGGCTCAAACATATGTCGTATGCTTAAGTTATGGCTATTTGTTCATTTTTCCAAACATGCAAACAAAATGCTGACTGTACAGTTCGTACAATGCCACTTGGGATATGACTGTATAGGACATACGACCATACAAATGATGTGGTAGGAACAATCGGTGATGATGTGGCACTTTCTGGAGGTGACACATGGTAGGGTGATTGTGCATACTGATGCTGATGTGGAAGACACAGTTGGACCAATCCGGGAGTGACACATGTCACCACTGCAAGGGTGACACATGGCACGCTCATACGATGACACGTGGCAGGGTATGGTCGGTGACATGTGGAAGGGTACGATCAATTGATAGGGGAGGTGATGTGATAGCTAGGAAAATCTGCATTTGACACTTGGCATTAGTTTTGGTGAATGAGGAGGTGCCACGTGGCCGACACGTGGGCTATCATGTGGCACCCAAGGATTGGCTTAAAGTTCATTGCAAAATTGTTGGAGCCTCAAGTATTCGACCTCGTGATCTCTGTGGGGGCGAAGGGATTAGAAAAGATAGGATAGCCAACCCACTGGAGGGTGTAACTTAACCATATGGTGGTGCTAAATTATTTAAGTTTGAGTGTGGGTGTAAATGGCGAAAAATTTAGGGTTGGGGACTAGTCAATAGATCTCGCCGGTTTAATTTGTTTATGTTGTTGTTTATGTTCCCCAAGGGTTAGGTATTCAAGGGTTCTACAGACAAGGGTTTTCCCTGTGATATAGCTCTTTGATATACGTGCGGGGTCCAACAGTATTACTCGGCCCAATATCTTAGGGAACTAACTAAGGAGGATAGACCGTACCCTTAGCCGTACTACCCGACTACCCAGGTACTAGAGAGTATCTTCCCAAGTGCTTTTCTCGGTGACACTATAGCAGTCCGGCGGCCGATAGGTTTATCTAAAGAGGGCTTCAGGAAATCCAGGCCGATCCATACACAGGTGTTGTCTGATGTGCTACCACTCAAAGGGGTATCAACAGGGGTTACAAGGGTGGCCAACAGATGTGCGCTTAAGAACCACTTGTATTTCCTGCGTGTATGAATCCCACAACCACGGGTTTATGTGTGTAATGACAGATCTCTGTGGCTTAAATACACCGAAATACGTCTCTACCCTGATAAAAAAATACCCACAATTTCTGCCAAGGAAAGTGCTCTGATACCACTTGAAAGATACCAGATATATAAAATGTGCAGAACAGAAATGAAATGCTAGAAATGACAGAATAACAGTAAAATATCCAGCATAATATTCACAATACACAGAAATGATATACGAAATAGCAACAGAAATAACACTTTGAATCAGATAGCAATGATCACAGGCCTCTTCGAGGGGGCAACCTCCAGTCGAGCAACGCTCTGTTACAATAATCTCCAAGCTAGGGTTTTCATGCCCTCGACTCTTATTTATACTAATATGTCTATTAAGAGAAGCATCTAGAGGAAGATCCTTTTAGAAGTGGAAGCTACTATTAGGTCTTCTTACATCC
>ML808696.1:17407-31369 GCA_009831015.1 Picea engelmannii | reverse complement strand
GGCTGTTCTACACATCATCAACAATCAATTGAGACAAATCTGGGATTGACCTCATTTTGAGGAAGCATCCCTCTTCTTTTGCAACTGAATTTTGACTTACTATTTTTAGCATGGCAGATCCATGTTTTGAGGATCTGAAAACTATTTGTAAAGGCTATAAATCCCATGAACTCAGTCTGAGAGTGGGTTCGATTCTGGATACAGTAATGCTCTTTGTACTTAGACTTTTCATTTGCTAATACAGATCACAGGTTTCTTTCCGTTTTGGTGGCAGTTTTCCATATTTCTTCTTCACTGTTATATTGTTGTCAAACCTTGAATAGATGTTATCCTATTGTTTGGTTCATGACATTATAATCAGTTTCTTTATTTGTTTATTAGACCCTGCTTTGCACTGGTTTATGAGCAATCTTTTCTTCATCCACTGAAAGCTATCTTACTGTTTAACCAATCTTGGACAGCACTGTCTATTTGTTTATCATTTTGATGTCTGAATGCCATAAGTTGAATTGAGTTATCCCATTGATCCACCTTTACAAAATACAAAAACATTCATTTCTTAAGTTACCAAGCACCTTTGGTCTGCAACCACAAAGGGTTTCTTGGAGGGTTAACATATAGAATATGGAATCTTCCACCAATGAAAATTTTTGAACAAAAAAAATGTTATTTTATGCTTCAAAACGAGTCAAGAATATTGTATATGGTTTTTTATCCCAATTTTGCAAACTAGGACATGCTGCCAAATTGGCCATGCAAGTCGATTCCTCCAATTTTTCCCACCCAAAAAGTATCGATATACATGAAAAATTATATATTGATCCAATCCAGATCAATGAATTTTTTCCACAAGGTCCTTTCCCCTTTTCCAGATCTTGTTCATGGTTTTTTCCTCATTGTGTCCTTTCCCCTTTTTAAAATTTTTTGGGCCACCCTCAACCATTGATATGACGTGTGGGGGTAATATTGGACATTCATGGATTTTATTTTTATTTAGACCCTCACCAAAATTTTGGACATCGCAAAGTAATGTCAACTGTAGAACTTCCTCTGTAGAGCAAAGGATGATAATTGATTCACACTTAGGTTTATATAGTAGGTGTTTTGATTCATTCAAATGGGATTTAGGAGATGGGTGATATTGAGATGACTATAAAAACTTGGGAGGGTTGTTCTAGGGGTAAAAAGATAGCAAGGAACATTCATAGAATCTATGCTACTTTGGAACTCGGTAAGTAGACCATCAAATTGTTAGTAGTGGAATTTGAAGGTAAAATTGATAAGTAATTTCAACCTTACAATTAAAGAGATGTTTTGAAATCAGCCCATGTTTTGAAATCAACAAAAGAAAAAGGCTTAAATCTTAAAAACCACCCAATACTACAAAATTTCAAAGATGTATTTCTAGATGAGATACTCGATCTACCTCCAATGAGATATATTGGCTTCTATATCAACATTATGCCTAGAGTTTCACTTGTATCCAAGGCTCCTTATAGAATGAGTATTCCTAATTTAATTGAACTAAAAATATAATTACAACATTTTCTAGAAAATAATACATTAGGCCAAGTGTGTCTCCATGGGGGGAAATAGTTTTGCATGTGAAAAAAAATGGGACCATCATATTATGTATATACTACAAACAACTGAAAAAGGTTGTAGTGAAAAAAGTGCCCATTTCCTTGGATTGATGAATTATTTGATCAAGTAAGATGGTCAAAAGTGTTTTCAAAAATTCATTTGAGGCAAGGATATCACCAAGTCAGAATCAAAGATGAAGACATTCACAAGAAAACCTTTAGGAAAAGGTATGGTCGGTATGAAGACATTCACAAGAAAACCTGTAGTACCATTTGGACTTACCAATGCCCCAACCACATTTATGTTCCTTATGAACAATGCCTTCAGTAAGTATTTGGACAAGTTTATGTTTGTTTTTATTGAAGGCATACTTTTATCAAAAGTCTAAAGAACATGAGAATCATATAAGAATAGTTTTTGAAATTTTGAGAGACATCAATTGTATGCATAGTTAAACAAATGTGTTTTCTATCAGAAACATATCCATTACTTGGGTCACATTATCTCATAATAAATAGTATCTATAGATCAAGAAAATATTGAGGTCATGTGAATTGGCTTAGTCCTAAAAATGTGACAGATCTGAGGTCCTTCATGGTTTTTTTTGGTTATTATTAGAGGTTCTTTGACTGATTCTCCAAGATTTATTAACAAATAATTTTCTTATATAAGAAAGAAACAAAATTTTTGTTATCTCATAAATGTGAAGAGAGTTTTTAGCGACTGAAATATTTTTTTACGAGTGCATTGATTCTAAAAATATTAGACCCAAATAAATATTTTATAGTGTGCACAGATGCATGTGGAGAAGGACTTGGTGGAGTTCTTATGCAGTATAACTATGTGGTAAGTTATGAATAAAAAAATTTAAAATCTCATGAGAGGAACTATGCCACCCATGATCTAGAATTTGTTGATGTAATCCATGCATTGAAAATGTGGTGCCATTATTTGATAGGCACCAAATTTATATTAATGGATGATCACAATGGGATGAAGTATTTTTTTGGTCAACCACACTTGAATTCCAGATAAGTAAGAAGGTTGGATTTCCTCAGAGAGTATTATTTTGAAATTAGACACATGGAGGGAAAGGAAAACAAAGTAACAAATGCTCTCAAGAGAAAAATGCATGTGATGCATATGAAAACCATCAACACTTGTAAATATGATTTGAAAATGAACATTTTATCCAAGTAATAAATAGTTTACAAAAAGAAAAACTTGAAAAAAATATAAAGGTTACTAGAAGAATGAAGAAGGATTTCTGATTTATAAGGACAAGTTGTATATTCCTAATTCACCAGAGCTAAAAATGATCATCATGGATGAAATGCATAAGAATGCATGCACACAAGCTACCAAAATATGATTTCTACAACAAGGAAACAATATTTCTCACCTGTAATGAAAAGGGATGTTGCAACATACATTCCAAGATGCATTAAAAGCCAATAGGTCTATTACAACCTTTACGACTTCTAGAATGTAAATGGGAGGTGATAACAATAGTTTTTATCATAGGGATCCCAAAAAAATTGAAGTGACATGATGCTATTATGGATTTGTTTGGTCAACTAAGAAATGTTGTTCATTTTATTCCCATAAAATATAGACGTGAAGCAATAAAAATCATAGAAATATTCATGAGAGAAATTTTGAAATTTCATAGGATTCCCACAACAATTATATTAGACAAACACTCAAAGTTTACATGAATTTCTTTGAAAGGGTTGCTTGAATGTTTAGGTGCTCAATTAAATTTTAGTATTGATTACCATCAACAAATAGATGGGTATACTAAGAGAACAAATCAAATCCATGAATACTTGCTTTACATGCATGTTATGAGTAAACCAACTAAGTGGGAAGATTACTTACACCTATTAGATTTTCCCTATAACAATGGATATCATGCATGACTAAAAATGAGTCTATTTGAGGAAATTTATGGTAGAAGATGCAATAATCAAGTAATATAGGATAATCTAGTGAAAAAAATTATGTTTGGGCCAAAAATGCCTAAAGAGATGGAACAAGAGGTTATTAATATTAAACAAAATCTAAAGATAAACCATGGCATGTAAAAAGGTTATGCAAACAAGAACATAGTGCATAATGAATAAAATTGGGGACTATGTTTACCTTAAAGTTAATCCATGAAGGAGTTCCTTAAAACCATGAAAATGTACTAATATTTCACCTAGATAATATAGACTGTTTTGGATCCTAAATAACATATGCCTATTAGCATATCAACTTATATGGCTTACTAGCATTAAAGGACATAACATTTTCCACGTCTCATTTATTAATAAATACATACATGATCCTAACCATGTAATTGATTAGGCCATGATTCAGGTGAAACCATAAGGAAATTTCTGGCCATAACCCCTTTGTATCCTAGACAAGAAAGTAATATTGCTCTAGAACCAAGTCATCAACTAGTTAATGGTGCAATGGAAGCACTTTTTTCTAGATGAGGTTCTGTGGGAATTGGAGGATGACATGAAATGAGGTATATCCATTCCTATTATAGTCTTAAGTATTGCTGAAAGAAAAGAACATTGAGGATGTTTCTGTTCCAATGGGGAGGGGAATACAATATCCCGATTTTGACCCTTTAGAATTTTTAGACATGATTATGTATGCATTGTAAATCATGTGCATATGTATTTTTCATTGCTATTATTTTTTCATACCATGAAGCAACATTGCCATGGTAATTTTGAAGACTTGTAATTATTACTTTGAAGATTAATAAAAATTCCAAGGCTAACTAAGAAAGAGTACCTAAGGGAATATGATTCCACTAGAGGGGAAGAGGTGAGGGGGTCAAAGGGGATGATTATTAATCCTATCTACTTATGTCTCCTAATATTACATTTCTTATTTATCATTAACTAAACTCTCCACTCTTTTAATTCTAATGAGGGTTTGTTAGAAGACCTAGTTTGATTTGAATGGAAAAATGAGAGTGGGATGGGGGAGAGGAATGCAAATACTCAATCTCTAGGAATTATAACCACCTCCATACTTTCATGCAAATAATAAGAGTTCGAATTAGGAGGATTTTTCTTGGAGTTATGTGCTATATTGAGGATGGAAGACTGCTTTCCATGAAAATCAAGGAGTAGAGCCTTGTGAAGATGGTAGAAACAAAGGGGAAAACTAGACTTAATGAGGAGGAGACTATAACGTAACCAGAGATATTAGGACGATTAGAGGCTCATCTCCCTTATCCCTATGGATTATTGATAATTAAATATCCAATAATTAATTTCTGGTAGGATTGAATACGAAATTAGATATTAATTTGGTATCCTAATAGACATATTGAAGAACACTAAGAAGAAGAGGATTCCTAAGGTATTTTGGAGTATATAATGGGGTATCCTATTTTTTTGTATGGGGTAGTAGAGGGAGTACCATAGCTAGGCTATCTGGAAGATTAGGAAAAAAAATCTACAATGATTTTAATGGTTGATATTGGAAGGATTTCCAATGGAATAATTGACCTAAAGGTCTTGAAACTGTTTCCCTTCACACTTATGGTATCAATCATGTCTAGGGGGTGGCATCCATAGAGGAATACCTATAGTTGGGCAATTTTTTTATGATCACTTATTCAGTTTCTTGAATCAAATTGTTGATAAGTGTTTTATCTCTAGTCTAGAAATATTTTGTTATCTTTGAATATAAAGACATTTTACTTATGAGTAATTGCATTGATTTACCTATATGTTTGAAAACTTTCTATCTACAAACTATTGGTAGAAAAACATTCAATTGAATGCTTATTAAGTTGTTGTTGATTGAAGGTTTTGCATGCTTGGAATATTTTATTGTATGTGTATGTAGGAATCAATGTGTTAAATCCACAAAGAAGAGAGGAGAATGCACTCAGGGATGCATTCTGCACTGTAACTTCTTTAAAAATTGGCCTCGTTTGTTGGTTATGATGTATAATATATAACACAAAGGATGAATCATTGTTTACTAAGTGCAACTACAATGAGATTTCAATTGATTGAAACTTAGGGAGAAATGGATCATCCCTTCCCTGTAAAAAAAAAATGTTGTTATTGTTCATTGTCTTCAAGATGTTGTTTTTTATTGAATGAATGGGCATAATTTCATTGATATTCCTCTTGGGAAAAATTCAAATTTTGGGTGTTTTTGTTTGATGAGTGATAGAGTGGAAATGTGGGTATGTTGGGTGATGATGAGTGTTAGAAAAACAAGATCGTGGAGCAATAAAATAAAACACATGTGGAAATAAAACACAAAAGATACACAATAGAATATAGACACATATATACATGGTTCACCCAGTGTGGGCTACGTCCACCAGAGAAATTTCCAGGTCTTTCTTTTATTATTATCTAGCAAATGAAGGGATACAACATACAACACACCCGTTGTAACTTCCTCTTCTTTTTCTCACAGTATCCTCTCTCATAATACAATATTCACTATCACTCACAACCATAATACAATTCCCTCGTACATAAAAGAGGGTTGTATTCTAGGGAAAAAATCCCTAACATAACTTCTTCCATCAGATCTGAGACCTTATAATGAACAATCCAGATTGACTATGAAATTATAATATTTTATAAGGAATTTTTTCCCAAAATTTCGCTTCGGGGGAAAGTTGCCCCTGGACCTCCTTGACAACAATAGTGGGGGGAAATCCCCCCCACACGCCCCATTAGGAATGGGATCCAAGAACGACTGAAAAAAACCTCTAAAATAGGAAGATAATCAGGCTCCACAACCAACGATGAGAACACCCTTATGGCCATAGCCTAATATTGTTCAACCCACATTGTGTGTGTGTGTGTGTGTGTGTGTGTGTGTGTGTGTAGGGTGAACTTATGAAAAACTCCTCCTCTTCAATATTGAGTTACGTGTTTGACTATTTGGTGGAAATACCAAGTACGAATACCTCTTTTGATCATTGGAAATAACCTAGAATATGGAAATCATTTAATTGTAATAATGGTTGGACTTTTTTTCAAGTTTACCAAGTTCCCCTATATTATGTGAATCCACAATGCAATTATGTGCAAATGCCATTTTATCTGTTAATTTATTAATCATGAATGAATCGGTGAAACGTTTAAATTTATTCTAGATTAAATGACATATTAGACCTATTTGAGATTGATGATAGAGTATTTGAAAATGCAGTAAATTTATTTGGACATATGGAAGTTAGTTTTAATCATAGAAAAATGAATTTTTATAACTTTGGTAGTACTCTAAAGTAAAGAAACACTGTAATGGATCTTGAATGTATGTTCCCTAGTTTTTTTAAGAACTTGAGTTATTGCTAGGTTAACTCTCTACTTTGGGTTTGCTAAGTTGTTGCCAAGTCTGAGCCATGTGACTTGGAGTTAAATTTCAATTTTCTTATTTGTATGTCCAATGGGTATAAATTTTCTAGATTGTTTCAATTTCTCAAATACTTTAGTATGTGAGTGGCCTTCCATATTTTTGTGCTATCGAGGTGGTTGCTAGTAAGTTGTTTTCCACTAGTTTATAATCACAGGTTGCCAAAATCCAGGTGTAGTATACATGATCAAATCCCTATAGAGATGTGATTTAAACTTGTGTTACATATAATAGTCTTATCCCTCACTTTATACTCCCTTCTAGTGTTCGTTTCACATATTATGTTGGCTTTTATTTTAGCTTCTTATTTTTTTTGGCATGGAATGTGAAATATTGAGTTGAATATTTATATCTTCTTTGTTCTTATTAATATAATAAATCAATTAGATAATTCATTCCTTTTTTAAAGGGATAAAGTCAAAGATACACAAATATTTTTAATAAGAAAATTAAGTTCTCCAATTCCATGTTAAAGATCATATATGGAGTATCTTTGTTGTGTCATTCTCATTGCTCATATTATGTTTTAGTTATGTTTCTCAGTATCCTCCTTTTGAGTTATATATTATGAAAATTTAAAGCCATACCTCTGTGTTGATGTGGGAAAAATGTCCCATGCCAACATGAGGGAGGATCACTCAATTGCAGATCCCAACCAGACCTTCTCTCATTTGGTATGGAAATCTCCACTGGTATGAGGTCTCGGTAGCTGCAAACTAAAAGGTTTTCTCTCCAAAGAGAGACTTGTTAATTTAATCTAATCTAAATCCTAAATGAAATCCTAATATACTATGCAAATGCAATCCTATTCTAAATTCTAACTATTCCTAATATAACAATAACAAAAATCAATTGTAGGCATATAGTTTTACTTATGGAAACATAAAGAATTCACATTTCTCAATAAGAAACCATACTAGCATACCCATATGCACATATATGACATTGAATATGTCCCTTCAATTGAATTCATAATCCATTCATAATTATTTCCTACATAATAATTGACATAAATGGAAAATTGCTAACACCTGTAGAAAATTATAATCAATCAACAATAGTGCTATTGCATGAATAGACCATGAATAAAGTCTTCCTTATATTCATCCTTTAGAAGGAATTCCTCAAACCGATATACAAGTAAAAACCAAAATATTTTGAATTTGTCCTGAAGCTTGATAAAAATATACAAGGCTCAATTATGGGTTATCCAACCCCTCTCCACCACTAAGGGCGAAATTGCATTTATAACATTTCTTAGTCACTTCCCCTGTGACCATTCATCTTTTGGACTCCTCGCTTCCTCTCTATATCATGTAGTTACATGTATTCCTCTTCCTAGACTCTTCATTTTCCCAACAACTATGTCTTCATTTGGACTCTTCACCTCTTCTCTTTCTTGTCAAATTGTGAATATACAGTCAAACGACAACAATAAAAATACATAAATTTATTTATATGTGAGTAAAAGACTAGATAATAACAGTTGTAGAAATAAATTAAAATACAAGAAATTTTAAATTTCAATAAGCAAGAAAACTATTTCAAATTATTCCTCAATTCCTAAGCTTTCCAAAGAGCTCTTGTTTTCTCGATTTGGCCATTGGAAACTCAAGTTATGGGTTGCGGAAAAATTCGTGGCCAATATCCAAGTAAAATCGTGCATTCTCATTC
The DNA here is from genome assembly GCA_009831015.1 of Picea engelmannii. Lineage (NCBI taxonomy): Eukaryota > Viridiplantae > Streptophyta > Pinopsida > Pinales > Pinaceae > Picea > Picea engelmannii. Next base: position 22,708 of record ML808696.1, on the reverse strand, counting down.
ATCAATTTTTTCAGCCATTTTTGTTGTCAATCTGAAAAAACTAATTCTTTCATCATGTTCCTCGCAATCTCATATTTACAACGAGCCATCTCGTGTCCAGTTTGGCCACCTGAAAATCAAGATACCGCTCCCAAAAGTGCACATTGAACAACCATTGACATGATCTTGGGTAAATTGAACATTGATCTTATAAGCATAATGTTTTATCCCACATGTATTTTTAAAAATAATTGCAAGGGGTTTATAATTTTTTTTCGTACCAAGTTTATTTTTGTGTGTAGTTAGGAGAGGTATGGAATGTTGAACCTGCGTTAATGTTTTGTATATACCTAAATCCGAAAAATAGAAAATAGAAAATATAAATATAAATAAGCTTGTATGTGAAAATATAAAATTAATAAAATAACCCCAAATTCAAAATACCAAAATTCCGATGTCCAAAAATCATATCCTAAAAATATGAAAAATAATAAAATAATCCAAAATCCAATGTCCGAAAATCTGATCGAGAAAATGATTTCACGAAAAAACCTCTGGGAGAAACGTCCAAAGGGGTTTCGAGAAAATGTTTCCAAAGGGTTTCAATAAAAATGTTTCAAAAGGGGTTTGGAAATAACATGTCCAAAGGTGTTTCAAGAAGAATGTGTCTAAAGGTGTTCGGGATTAATATGTCTGAAGGTGTTCAGGAAGAATGTGTCCGAAGGTGTTTGGGAAAGGAAGAAAAGCCCAAAATGGTAATTTGGGAAAATTACTTGATGTTGAATTCCCAAAGTAAATTTCCCAAAATCAACATGCAATTAAAATCTCCTTAAATGAATGTTCGAAGGTCTAAAGTTGAAAGGGAGAGCCCAAAATGTGATAGACCGAAAGAGAGAGCCAGGAATGGAAACCCAAAAATAATAAAATATTTTTCCTAAAATTGTAAGTGTCCAACCCGATGTAAATAATACCAAAAATCATAATAAAATAATACAAATACCATGCTTTCTGGATTTTGGAAAATGCATGCATGTGAAAGTGAATTAGGAATTGGGAAATTAAACCAAAAATAAAAATTAAATTAAATAAAAATAATAAAAATAAATAAAAATCAAATATGAATCTAATTCTTGAGGAAATTTGAGAAAACTAAAAATGTGAAATAAAATAACATAAAAACATCTCGATTTTTTTTTTGCAAATTTAGGTTAAAAATTAAAATAAGTAAATAAATGTACAAGCCCATATATACAAAACAAAATTTGCATGAGTTGGGAGAAATGAGGTTGAGTTACAAATCTAGATCAAGGTCCCAATTGCAAATCAAGCGTCTGATTGTGGATGGAGGTTCCATCTTAGATCAAGGTTCCACACCTATAAATTCAAGAAATCCAAAAAAGGCATATTATGAAAATTCCAGATGTCTAGATTAAAATTAATGTGACAATGAAGTTGAAATCCCAGATCCAGATATTAGAATTCAATGATGTTAGGAAATATTAGGATTCTGGATATCGGTAATCATTAAAATAATGAAACCAAAAAGAATGATTGAATGATCAAACCTTAAATTCAAAGGGTCAATTAATATCATAAATAATCCTAAGAGCCTAAATGAAATGCTACCTAGGTTTGCTTGAGAAGGATAAATGATGCATGATATAAGTCATCCTAGGCTACTAATACTTGAAATTAGGATGCCTTAATATTGTGATCAAACTATAGGACCAACGCTCAATTTCCTTTCCTCGACCATACCATTTATCGATGCCTTCTTGTTTTTTTTGACACAACTGTGACAATTATTCGATCTACTTTGAGATAACTTGTGCCTTCATGAATTAAATAAAACCACTTCAAACCAAGTTACAAGATAAAGCAAGAAATCATCACAGGAAAATAGAAGTTAAGGATCAATCAAGAATTAACATAGAAGAGTCAATAAACATGATCAATGGGTAAAAACATTTCAAAAGACTATTTACAAGGAGCATGTCAAAGGATAGAAGGAGCATTACAAAACAAAGATCTCCTTTAGAACAACAAAAAGAATGTACAATCATCAAAGAGATATTGAGCAATGAAAACCTCCTCAAAGATAAGCAATCATTAAAGATCCAAACCCCTAACCCCCTAGGTAGTCAAAGAGTATACAATGGGCTAACAATAGTAATAGATTAGTCATTAGAGATAAACTTTTGGTATGGGGCCCTTTTCCTTTTGCTTATAAAATAAAAAATATAAGGGGGTATTGTTGTGGCCACAACAATTGGTGACTCACTGGAAGAACCAGTTGATACTGAGAGGGGGGTGAATCAGTATCAAGTACAATTTAAAACCTTTTTCAACTTATACTTAAACCATTCAATTATATCCAATGAGCAATGAACAATAGTATAAGAGTTACACCAATACACAATAATACACCATGCACAATATATGAGAAATAATCAATAGTTATTGTTCAAGGGAAGTAATGACTTCAAAAAGTAGCTACAACTTCCAAATCTAAAGGGAGGGATAAACCTCCAAGAGGAATATACAATCCTCCAATATAAAGAGAGATTTGAACTCTCCATCCTTGCCCCTTCCTTCCACCCAAGAATATATGAGAGATAATAAAACTTCAAATTAAATCATCACCATCAATCAACCATCACATAGAACCTGATAATGCTTCCTGAGGCTTCTTCAATTTCTACAATTATTCAATTCTAGGAATACTTTGATACTGTAGATAATATTATTCAATTTATTCTCTGAAACTTCTCCAAGTTTCACTCCTTGAATCCTCCCCAAAAAGAAGTTATAGAGAGAATGGTAGACCTTGTTCAATTCTGGTTTATTCAGGAGACCAAACTTGTACAAAATTCTCCGCGCTCAATATTTAACATCATATTCTGAAACTCACACAAAATAAACTACAGTCTGTACTCTTTCCAATGAAAATTTTCCCACGTCATTTGGATTCTCTATGAAGAAGTTATGACTGTTTTACCCGGAACACTTGTTTATTGACTAGCTTCAGGACTGGTCACAAACCCTATCTTCCACAGAGTGTATCTCCATAATTATAGCGAATAAAGAGATGAAAATTTTACCATGGGTACCTTGATATGTCTTCTCAATACCATATGAATTTCACCATCTTAATTGTTCTAGAAAAAAATGTTATAGCAAAAATGGTAAAATGACTTGAAAATAACATACCTTAGAACACAAAACCAAAAGACTTCATCCTCCCTTGAAATACAACCTTATTTACTTTCGATTTTCTCTGAAATTGTACTTGTGTATTAAATGAATGTATAATTATATTTATTTATACCATTTATGTCACTTTATTTTAACATTAGGGCTGACCTGTCACTTTCTTATTTTGTAATTCTTTTCTTTAATTATCTTTAGGGCCAACATGTACTTCCTTCAATTCACTTGGTCATCTTCAAAAATTCATTTCTCCTCAACCATGAGGATCCACGTGACATGCCACATACCACCGAAAACAACATGATGTATACTATCCATCCATGGGTGTTGTATTTGCATGTGAATTTTCCTTCATGTCCAAATACCTTCATCAATCTTGCGGTCAAAAACCCATGACTAGGGTTGACATCAATGCCAACAACCAATCTTCAAACAATATCCCCCTTTGTCATTGAAGGCAACACTCATGCTCCCCCTGTCATCATGATCCCAATTTCTCTCCCCCTTTGACATCAATGGAAAAGGGTGGGGCTTCTCCCCCTGACTTTAATGGCAAAAGGTAACTTTCTTCTTTGGAGTTGCTCCCCCTAAACATATAGCACTTAATAACACTTCATTTTTATGGTCTCTTTCTTCCGTGGAGATTTTCTGTGGTTTTAGGACATATATATTACTTGGTATTCTTGTTGCAATTGCAACCAATCTTCCTGAGTTATTTTCTCTAATTTTACATTTTCGGGAGTCAAACGTAAGAGTGTATCCTTGATCACACATTTTACTAACACCGAGTAGATTATTCTTCAAGTCTTCAACCAATAGGACATTCTTTGCTTTTACATTTTTGATTTCAATCTCTACTACACCTTCTCCAAGTATTTTGGCAGATGAGTCATCTCCAAATGTAACATTGCCACCCTTTCTCTTCCAGCTGATGAATTTTATTGATCCCCGGTCATGTGTGAAGAACATCCACTATCTATGTACTATTCATCTTATTCTTAACATTATTCAACGGTCAATGCTATTCGACAATATTCATTGTTTGGAATCTCTTTCCTTCTCCATACTGTGGTTGGAAAAGGGACATCTTCATTCATATATCTGCAATCTCGTGCTTTGTGACCAAGTTAATTACATTTTTAGCATGCAATATTTTTGTCCATCAATGGGGAAAATGAATTATAACTTTTGTTGACAAATCCACGATTATTTCCATATATTTTATTTACACCATTCATGTTTCTTGCGTATGTGCTCCTTTCATTGATTTTGCAATTAATTTCCTTATGTCCAAAATTTTTGCAAGTATAACAATGACTAAGAAAGACATTTTGATACCTTGGAGTAAGTGGGATTCTTTGTGATGTAGTCCATCTGGGTTCATGATCTATTCTTTTGTAGTTTCCTCCATACTGATTGAAGCTTCTTTGATTCATGAAGGTAGGAGGTCTTCTTGGACATTCATCTCTTTTTTAATCATTCCTTCTTTCTGGTATCTTGGTCCACTTCTCATCAACTATCTATATAGCTCTTTCTTCAACCTTCTTGTTGGTATTTGCATCTTCTTTATATGAAGTTTCACCCATGCATCCAAGATGTGTTAAGTCTTTTGGCACTTGAGATTTTCTTAAGCTCTTCCTCAATGAGACAACTTCTTGTTCAATTTTCTCACAATCTTCTTCTTTCTTCATCATTTGGACATTCCTTACTTCTCTTATTCTTCTTTCTTCTTCGCATAGAGTTTTCAAGGAAATGGTTTCTTCTCTTAGTTTCTCAAAGTCTTCTAATTGTTTCTTCAATCTTACAAATGTATTTTCACAACTACCCGATTCACTTCTTAGTTTTCTTTGCATGTCTTTGAGCTTGCTATTTTCAATCTCAACATGCTTCAATTTTTTAAGATTCTCATCTTCTTGTTGAATAATTTTTTCTTCATAATTTTCTTCTTCTTCGTTGGAATTTTCTTATTCAGTGTAATTTCTTTCAATCCTTGGATGAGGACATTCAAATTCAACATGACCTACTCCTTCACAATTAAAGCAAAAGAATTGACCTCTATTTTCTTCTTTGAAATCTGAGATGTTGTAATTTGCTTCAACTTCTTCTTCTTCT